>VYZU01017526.1:0-21323 GCA_013401355.1 Ceyx cyanopectus | reverse complement strand
ACAGGCCTCCAGCCAGACTCTGCTCCACTGACCACAACTCTCTGAGATCTATTCTTCAACCACTTCCCAATCCACCTTATTACACCATAACTAAACCCACACTTCTCAAGCTTGGCTGTGAGAATCCCATGGGAGACAGTATCAAAAGCCTTGCTGAAGTCAAGGTATATCACATCCACTGCACTACCCTCATCTAACCATCTACTGATATCCTCATAAAGGGCTACCAGATTAGACAAGCATGATTTCCCCTTACGGAATCCATGGTGACTATTTGTGAGAAGCCTCCTTTCCTCCAGATGCTTAGAGATGGCATCGAGGACAAGTTGTTCCATTACCTTTCCAGTTCCATTACCTGACCAGTCAGCAGTGTGTTTGACTGGATGGGCTACCCCTTTTTTTTTTTAATTTTTTTTTTAACTCCGTTCCTTAGGAGTTAAAACTTAGGGGGACCTGCTTTGAAATACCAAGGTTAGATGCTGGGCATCTGACTCCTCTGTGTATGTTTATAGACACACTTGTAGACACAAACACATAGATTTACCCGAGATGCTTTTTTTCAGCATAACTCATTTCAGCACTTTTCCCCTTAAATCAGAAGAAAAAGGGAGAAGTGTGAAATTGTGATAGTGTGACCCTGAGATAGCTATGGCAGGCTCTTTGCTTCTAGAAGCACTTGGTGTTCCCCCTCTGTAGGAAGGTTGGGAGAGCTGTTGCTTCTCACAGAGGGAGAGAATATGAGGCATTTCAGTGAGGTCTTGACAAGATGGAAAGCAAATGCAAAATATTGATAAACAAAGAGAAGATATTCGTGCTGCTTATTCTATGTTGTGTCTACTAGTTATCCTGAAAAGCTTTTAGACTACACCAATCCACTGCTAACCCAGGAAATACAAAATAAAAATCCCTGTAAAATGGGAAACATTAGGTGTAAAACTCATTTATGTCTCTGTTTTATATGCAATAGCACAAATAGGCTGCTGCTTTTCTGCTTTTTTTCTTCTTTTTTTTTTTTTTTTTTTTTCCTGGAAGAGTAGGTGATGAGCTCATTGTGTATGAACTTTCTGGTGAAGAGCAAAACAGGCAGCACATGTTCCCAAGTGCTGTGCTCATGGAGCCCATTAATTCCCTTGGTACAGAGACTCCCTAGGGAATCAAAACCCTGTATTTTATGTTTTCCCCTTTCCTATTACTTCTAAGTAGCAGTGAGTGTCCGAAGACTGAGAGGGAGTAGCTATGTCAGTATAATGATATGGGTCTTTATTCTATGGACCATCTTTAATCTATTGAGAAGTCAAGTTTTTAAAGAAAAAATAGCTCAACATCAAAGCCTACTGTCAGGGGTCAGCTGTGAGACTATACTGGATAGAAAAAAAAATCTATGGGCTGGAACAACTCGTTGGTCAGTTTGGGGTCCCCTGTCCCGTCTGCTCCTCCCCGCAGGTGCAGCCTTTCACTTTCTGCCCCCCCAGTGTGATACACAAGTTCTAGCAGTGGCCTTGGTAGTAACTCTAGCCATGAGGTGTTATCACTGCTAGTAGCAGCCACTGTCTGCACAACATGCTGCTGACTGGAGCTGCTTTAGGCACAGGCTGGTGTACTTAACTTGTGCAAACACTGTGTTCTCTGTGTATACATGCTGCTTTAGGGGTTGGGTTTTTAACTTGTAGAACCCAGCTCTGGTCAGTAAAGCAATTTAGCAGGAAGAACTGGGTTTTAACTTTACTGTCTATGCCATTTTAAGATGGCCTGGTTGTTTACTCAGAATTAGAAAGCAGATTGATGAGACTTTTCCCCTCTTTTACTTGTGCTTTCCAAATACAAGGTTAAATCCCAGTTACTCTCTTACCTGTCACTTAATCTGTATGTGTCAGTGTACCAGTGAAAATTGTGAAGATGTTTCATTCTACATTTTTACATGTTCCTTTCCTTCCCCTTTTAGTTTATGCTTTAGATGTACAAGATAACACTATACTAAGTTTGCTTTGCATGGTTTGCAGTTCTTATCCAAACCTGTGGCCAGGTGCTGTGGAGTGCCGTTTAATGGCTGTTTTCTTCCAGATGTGTGTCTGTGTTTCAGTGGTGAAACATTATTATTACATATTAAATATATTTTAGCTTGAATGTCTTGTGAGCAAAAACCTTGTTGATTTTTGCACAGAATTTGAAAGTGTCCTTTGAAGTGTTTTTATGCAGTTGAATGTTAGATATTGCTCTGTGCCAAATTAACTCTTTGTAGACTTGTGGAGTGGGGAACACTTCATTTTGATGCAGTCTTACATAGCCTAGAGCACAGCCTTAGTTCTGATGTTACAGCGTTTTCTCATTGTGGCTGTTTTTCAAGGTGAAATACTTCCACTATTGATCTATAATTCCAAATGGTAAAATCATTAGGATGTTTTATTGTCTCTTGTGAAATGCGAAATCTTGACTTTGTTAAGTCTTAGTAAATACTGATACTTTTTTTTCTCTGTTTTACCTCTGTGCTTCCCTCTGTTACATTTCCTTAATTTCATGCTGACTAATGATGGATAAAAACGCATGTACTGATGAAAGGTTGTACTTCTGGGGATTCATGACAGATTGTCTTAGTAATGGATTGACTAATTTATTTTAAAATGTTTATTTTAAACCTCTATACATAAAATTTAGCATATTTTAAAGCCTTGAAGGGACATGTTACACAGTTCTTGAAGAAAATTCTAGGTAGCTCACATTATCAATACCTGCACAAGTGTATGTTTCCATGAAAGAAACATAGAAAGAGATTGGGAAAAAGTGCAAAAGAGAATAGAATGTCCATGTATATTGTAACTCTGACTAAGTACTCTCAGGAGCTGAGCACTGGCTTACAAGACCTCAATATGAAGGATGATAATATATAATACATTTGTTTTTCATATCTGATAGTTTTGTTATTAATACTTTAGAATGTTTCTGTACTTCTGAATGAATTATTTGTTGCGTGTTTACAGTAGGAAGACATTTAGAGTTATAGTTAAACTATCTGGAAAATTAAGTCAGTTTTGCTAACTTTTCTCCCTTTGCAGGATAATAATTCTGAGGCCATTAAAAATAATGTAACCAGGACTGTAAGTAATTCCTTTTTTAAAAAAAAAACTAAATTCCTTTCCTTGTAATGATTTATTTTCTTGTTTGTGGCTGCTTATTTTTATCACATCTTCACAAAGCGTTTGTTGCCAGCCATTTTCAAAGCATACACTCTTGTTCCTATGCTGGGTGAAATTAGCCTTTGACTAGGATAATTAGTGGAGGTTTTATTTTCTTTCTTGAGTTTGTCCAGGAACAACAAAATGTTGTTCTAAATGAAGCAGAGAAGTAAAAAGAAATATTAGAATCTTCCTATATTGATTGTGTTCAGAGGAATTATTGAACTAAAGAGATGATTTTTTTTTTCAGCATGAAGAATATTCTTGTATTGTGGTCACTATACAATTGTTATTTTGGCCTTTACTTGTTCAAGTTACTATGCTATTCTATTTACAAAGCAAATGTCCGTTCCCAACCCTTTATTATTGCTACTAGTAGAAGTAGGACTTGTGTTGAAGTGCAATAGAATCCACACTTCTATCTAATGTGGAAATTTCTGCAAATGAGAAGTATTGCATATTTCAATACTGACAGCATTTTAAAATATACTTTCAGCACAATTTCTGTGTAATAATCAAGACAAAGAAAAGTCTTTGAAGTCCTCTGCAGTTGTCTTTTATCAGAGATGGCAGGATTCTTTGACTTCTAAATAAATCTTGGGAGCTGCCTGTAAACTCTGTTGGTAGGCAGCTGTGATGAAGGTATTTAATTCACTGCTGTAGAGGTGACCATTTCGCAGTGGGTGAAGGAAGGAATGCATGATGCATATGGTCTTTACAGGTTCACCCTGTTAGTTTTGTGTGGCTTGGCATTTGTTTTGCAGTGTCATACATGGTTCAGTGCTGCAGGTTTCTGCTGTTGCTGCTCTGTTCAGGGTGTGAAGATTTCTGGACCTTGACTACCCATGTAGGCAGGAGACCTTCACAGAGGTTGTGTTTGTATTAGTAGTATAGTGTGTTTATTTGGGTTGACAATAAATGTTTTTGTAAAAATGAGGTCATCTCTGTGTTTGAATCCATGCTATTATTCACACTGTTCCAGTAAAAGTATAATTACTTCTAAGCTAAAAATGTCTGGTGATGAGATTTTCTCCCTTCACTGTTCCTTAACTATGCAAATTAACTTAAATTAAAAAAACAAACAAAAAAGACGAGCGAACTTCGTAGTTATCTGTATGTGAAAAATCGGTTTGACAACTGCTTCAAGTGTAACCTGTCTGAAGCAAAATAATGAGATACATTATGAGGCACATAATTACAGATTGTTTTCTATTTTTAGTTGGAAGTTTTTAGCTTCATCATCTTACATCTTACTACTTCAGAGGGCCTTCTGTTTGTACTGGTTGCTAATTAAACAAGCTAAGGCCGTATGTTTTGGGATTTGCTTTCTGTATAGGTAGTAGCCCATGCACAGAGACTTAGAGGGCAGTGTTAATGAAAAGCAGTGCTGCTTCATCTGTGCCTTTTGTCCTGTTTTACTGTTTTTGTATGGGTTGGTATTTGGCCATTAGCAAGTTCCTTGACATTTTGGTGGTTACTTTCCGTGGACAATAAGTATACCCCAAGGGAAAAGGGTCATGTGGATGAGGGATAAGGGGTCATTGGAAATAGAATGTTCCTGACTGCACCATAGCGATGGGAACACCTCCTGCTGGTGGAGTGGGAGGAATGCTGAGGGGCTGGGGGTCAGGGGAAGGTGCTGTCTCCACACAGTGGTGCTAGGAGCAGCAACTGCCAGTTTTGCAGCTTTGGTTCTGTGACGAGATCCCAACACAGATCCCATCGACAGTGACAATGGAAGGTGTGTTCCTTGTTCCTTGTCTTCCTGCCTTCTCCTCCTTTGAAGTTCATGCCATGCTTGCTCTCCTTTTGGTTTCACTAAAATGGAAGAGACTGATTTAACCTGACTCACCCATTTCTGGCTCTGGGGTTACTTGGGTCTTCTTTGTATCCTGTTCAGTGGCCTCTTTTCCAGGAAATAAAAGCTCACTTGCTTTTCCCGAGCAATATGATTGCTAATGGAATGTTTCTAGCATCATTTCTTAACTGCTTTATGGGCAAGCTATGTAAACATCAACATTTTGGCCGGAGCCAACATTTTGTTACCCTAATTCTAATGTTGGGGATAGCTCTGAGGCATGGATAGTATTTCTTATTCAGGAAGACAGATGCATTTTCTTAAATTTAGAGGGCTCTCTCATGCCCGTGTGGACGGGAATCTTATTTTATTCTTAATATGAACACATTAAAAACTAATAAATGAGGCTTCTTGTTTCAACGAAGGGCTGGCAGAAGTGATTCTGTCACTTTCTATCTAAGAATTAGGTGCACATAATTTTCAGTTAGTAGGGTGCAAATTCTGTGATTAAAGTTCACTTCAGTTTTGATCTCTTGCATATTAACTAGATCAGAGAGAAACTGAGATCTGCTTCTGAAGTCTCTCCCTCTGCCACCACTTCTTTTTTTTTCTTTCCACTATGGGCATCACTATCTTTTTACAGAGTTAGGAAGCAGACCATGTACATACAGGAACTTTGCATTAGATGCTGCTGAGTTCTGCTGTAGAGGACTGCTACAGACCCTCATAATGTGGAAGATGTGAATGAATGCAGAAACCTTTACACTCTGCTGTGGAATGTTGCACTTAATTACATTGTCTGGATAGGAAGCCTTCAGGAAGCTGCTTCAAAGCTCTGGAGTAATGATGAAACTATCCTACAACTGGAACTGAAGCACATGCTTAATTTTATTCAGTGGAGGTGAATTCCATACATGTAACATAGTAATACTTTGGTCTAGGTGAATCTGCTCAGGCAGGGGGGTTGGACTAGATGATCTTCTAGTCTAGGAAGATCCCTTCCAACCCCTAATATCTGTGAATCTGTGAATACTTAAATGTGTCTTAGTTTAGACAAGTATTGTCTTATTTTAGATGTGAGACCCGGGACTTATAAGGAGACAAGAAATTTATTAGAACAATATATATGTATAAACAACAAAAAAACAAGCTAGGCAACAACAAAATGTATAATCAATGCTTTGAATCAACTATATATGTATACAACAGACCCCGACGGCTAATCCCCTCCCCCAGTCAGCAGAGCCGCCCTCCCCCGACAAAGAGAGAGCGAGAGAGAGCGAGAGAGAGCGAGAGCGAGAGAGAGAGAGAGAGAGAGAGTCCACTCCGGGCTGTCTCTTCTTAAACAGGAAAACAGTCTTTGGAATCAAAAGCGCCAGGCGAACCCAGGAAATACACAGCCAACAGATGTGTTCCCGCAGGAGAGTAAACCTGTGGTTGGAGAAATGGTTTTCTGCAGGGGAAAACTCCGTCCGCTGACGAAAGGCAGGGCCACGCTCCCGAGAAGAGCCGTCTCCGCGCCGCGCCGTCGTCGCCTCGAGAGCTTTGTCTCTCCAAACCACACCCCTCTTCCGCTTCTGTCCGTATGCCCTCAGGCTTGTTTTTGTCGGCCCCCCTCCTTCCCCCGCACCATTTTCTCCCCTGCCTGGCTGGCCTGGCCCCACCCCCACAGGCAAAGAGAGAGAAAAAGAAAAAAAAAGTTAAGTTTTGTTTCTCTCCTAAAGGGAATTGCTACCCCTTGACAAAATGCCAGAAAGGTAGGGGTTGGAAGGCACCTGTGGAGATCATCTGGTCCAACACTCCTGCTAAAGCTGGTTCACCTGGACATGTCTGGGTGGGCTTTGAAAGTCTCTAGAGAAGGAGACTCCATAACCCGTTTGGGCAGACTGTTCCTGTGCTCTGTGCCACTCACAGGAAAGAAGTTTTTCCTCATCTTCAGATGGAACTTCCTTGTGTTCCAGTTTGTCTGTTGCCTCTTATCCTATGACTAGACACCACTAAGAAGAGTCTGGTCCCATCCTCTAGACCCCGACCCTTCGGATATTTATAAGTATTGATCAGATACCCTCTCAGCTTTCTCTTCTCCAGGTCAAGAAGACCCAACTCTCTCAGCCTTTCATCATAGAGACATGTTCCAGTCCCCTAATCACCTGTGTAGCCCTCCACTGGACTCTCTCCAGTAGTTCTCCATCTCTCCTAAACTGGGGAGCCCAGTATTGGACACAGTATTCCAGATGTGGCCTTACAAGGCTGAGTAGAGAAGGAGGAGAACTGAACTGCTGGTCACCCTTTCTTAATGCAGAAATATGGACATAGCAAGTTTCCCCGTAAGTTTGCAGTGGAACATAGTTATTCAAATGTTTTTACAGCTCGTAACTCACCCAGTCAGATGTGTGTTCCCATTCTGTGTGTGAAAGAGAGTGTTACATAGCACTGGTTAGGGGTAGGTGCTCACCTCACAAAGCTTCATGTGAACTCCTAATCTAAAGACATTGTGGAACTAAGGCTTCAGAAGCATGATGTTTTTCCAAATGTTTAAAAAAAAAAATAAAAATATATAAAATTGTATATTAAGTAAACCATCTATTGTACCTCATTCTCACTTGAATATGGACTTTACCTGCATTCAATATTCTGTTGTAAAGAGTGATTAGTAGCAAAAAATTACTACGTGCCTTCTTGCTGTTATGAAATTTTATTTTTATGAAAAACATTATCAAGATCTCTAAATATCTAAGAGGTAGGTGCACTCTTTTCAGTAGCAAGACAAGGGACAACAAGCACAAGCTGGAACCCAGGATGTTCCATCTAAATATGAAGAAAAACTTCTCTGCTGTAAGGGTGATGAAGCACTGAACAGGCTTCTCAGGAAGGATGTGGGGTCTCCTCTAGAAATACTCAAAACATGCTTTGCTGCAGTCCTGTGTAATGTAGTCTGGACAAAACTGCTTTGTTGAGGGGGTTGAACTGTATGATCTCTAGAGGTACCTTCCAGCTCCAGTGATTCTGTAATTTCAAATTTTTAAGAAAAAGAATAATAGAAGACCCATCTCTATCAGGAGCTTCAAGGCCACGAGCAAAAGGCTGCGTTTCTGATTGTGAGTTGGAAGATGATCAGTTGCATGTTGCTCTGGCAGATTGATAGATGGAACTTCATGTCAGAGTGCTCTGCAAACTTGGTAAAGATGGGCTGGATTACAAAGCCCTGCAGTGAACTTACTTCGAGGAGTCGTGTCTGTCTTAGCTGAGCTGCTAGAGGGAAGCATTGTGGGGACAGCTCTGCCAGCAGCAGTCAGAGCAGCTGTTGAAAGGGAGAGGGTGAGCTGGGATTTATAACTTTTGCAGATTGTTCTCTTGCAAGGGGCACATCTGGACTTCTGCTGTCACACATTACAGAATGGTAAAGCTCCCACAGAAACTCCAGATAAGATTTTAAAACTCATTTTTGAATACTGCAGAAATAATAACATAGAGACTTTTGTATTCACAAGACATGAATCTTTGTTTTCCGTATCAGGAATCATTCTAAAGCGAGAGGCCACAAGATAATGCAGATTTTGGTTGTCATCTAAGACATCCAACCAAATATGTGTTGCACTGTAGCTTCTAACTGCCGTGTCAATAGGAATTCCCATGGTGAAACAGTTCAATAATCATTATAATTATCAAGGTTCATTATCCTGTCTTTTCTGCAGTACCCCAGAGTGTATAGAACTGTTGCACTATGACTCAGAGTATGTTAGAGAATTTCCTCTGTCCATGGCCTGGGGAATGAAAATACTGTCAGAAATGTGATTAAATGGCATTTAGGTCTCCTGCTGATCAATCTCTCTATTCATATTCTTACTTGTGTCTGGTGAAGGGTGAACAATCATGTGGAAAAAAGTTTCATAAGTTAACTAAAATCTGTGTGAAGTGTATGTAATTTTATGACAGATTAGCTAATCAAGTATAATGGTACCTGTATCAACATTAAAAATAAACACAAAATACTTTTATCTTACAGAGTTCCGTGTAACTCTTTCAGAATAAGTGCTGATACTATTAAGTCCCAGATTAGTCATTTATTGATATTTCAGATTGTTGTTATTTTCTACTTGCTGATCCTTACACTTGTTAATGTGACTGTTCAAGGAGAGGAGTAGGTGAGCCACGTGAGTGTGTCCCCAGTCCTGGAGCTGTGAGTTTTCAGTAGCACTGTTCTGTGGAGGAGCACAGAGCTGAGGTACAGCTCTGTCAGATGTTTGAAACAACCCAGTCTTTGCAACCAGTGGGTCTTCATTCTGCTGAGATTGCTTTTATGCAGATATTACTAACGTATTATAGTCATGCCAGGAACAGAGGACCTTGTGTAAGGCTGCTTAATGATTTTTCTTCATTTGGCTTCCTTAGTGTGCCTTTGGTTCTAGTCTAAAAAAAAGGTAAGTTGTTACCCTACCTGGTATTTCTAAGACCATGTGTAGCCCACCTGTCTAATTTCACTTGGGTATTGGAAAACAGTAATTTACATGTTAGGTTTTTAATTTTTATATATACATATGTATCTATAATTTTTTTCCCCCCTAGAGCGTATATATAAAAGATATTAATTCAATGTATGACAAAATGCAAATGAATTTATCTGGGTCAAAATTGATTTCCATTCACTCTTTGTCCCTTCCATGATCTTTCTGGTCTCTGAAGCTCTAGCCTATGAAGTGTGGAAGCCTACTAACTGTAACCCAAGTTCCTCTGTTCAGTACTTGGAGAGGTTGAAGATTATAATTTTGCTGAGAGATACAATTATTTGCAATTTTTTTAGGTGAGGTGCACCTCATGCCATTAGGTGTGCTGTAAAATTTGCCAAAACATCTCGTTTCATCTCATCTAGAAATTTTGGAAGAAAACTTGCCATTTACTTGCTTCTAAATGTCCTAGTTGTTCCCTAATTTTGAGATACAGCATTACTATATGGGAAGTTCTAAGTCCTCTTCCATCTAAATAAGCTTTTCTATGCATTTTTCTGTATAGTTAGTTTAAAATGAGGGAAGGAAGATGATTGAATACTCTTATCTTTTGGAGTTAGTGATGCATGATATAAATGGATCTTCTGATTTTATGTATAAAAATACATATCTAAACATAAAATAAATATTTTAATCTCTTTTTATTTAATATTAGTGTAGTAGTAGCTGTCTTTCTTTTAAAAAAAAAAATATCCTGGAAAGAAGGGATATTGCACCCTGTAGATGTCTCTCCATTGCATACAGTGAGCTTAGGTTACTATCACATTGGAAATTTTGAGACAGGTAAAATGAGGTGAGAAAAAAATTATTGCTGAGGTTCATGCAGGAAAACATTTTGACACTTCTTAACATATATTTACTGAACAAATGGAGCTACAGAGACACACATTGAATCACAGAATCACAGAATCACAGAAATTAGGGGCTGGAAGGGACCTAGAAGATCATCTAGTCCAACCCCCCTGCCAGAGCAAGATCATCTAGACCAGGTCTCTCAGGAACAGATCCAGGCGGGTCTTAAGTGTCTCCAGAGATGGAGACTCCACAAACCCCTGGGCAGCCCCTTCCAGAGCTCTGTCACCCTCACTGGGAACAAGTTCTTTCTTGTGTTGACCCTAAACCTCTTGTGCTCCAGCTTGCACCCATTGCCTCTCGTCCTGTCATTGGATGACATTGAGAAAAGTCTGGCTCCATCCTCTCTACACTCACCCTTAACATATTTATAAATTGAATTCTCATAAAGCCCACTTAGACTTCTATCTGAGCTCCCAGGACTCCCATACTGGAATCATTTCAATACATTTTTCAATATTGTCGTAAGAGAATCACTTGAGAGGAACTTACTTTTGCAGATTTATAAAAATTGTCAAGCTTCATCTTGTCAGAAGTCTAGTGAATGTTTTCTCTAATCTTAATGCCATTCCCAAGAAGAGCACAAAAGATAAGCAGTCCTTGCTGGCAGTAGTGAGTGTGTGTGAAGAGTTGGACATCACCCGGCCGTAGCAGCAGTGCTTGCAGTCAGAGATCTCTCTTATCCTGTTGTTGGTATAGTTGGTATTTTTGGTCTACAGTATGGATATAAGAAATGAGGAAAAAAGGCAAGAGCACTGACAGCAGTGGCAGCAAAGAAGAGAATGGATTGACTATTCTTTCTTTGTTCTAGAGTTCCAACAGTGCTGTGAAGAACTCCTCTTTCCATTGTGACAAAGAATCACGGCAAGTCTTTCTTGTATATTTTGTTTAATGATGTCACATAATGTGGTGGGTTTAGATTTTGTTATTTATGTTGTGATTTCTGTGAGCTTAGTCTTTTACAAGATATGTTTAAAAGAAAAGAAAGGAAAAAAAAAAGCAGGCTATGCAAAGGACCATTTTTACAATCCCTGACTGAGAAAACAACTGTCAGTGTTACTCAGAACTGATTTCAAGATGGTATCTATCTGCAGTGTTTTACAGATCACTAGTGAATCTACCAATTTGTAAAGCATTTGCCAAATTCTAAAGAAAGAGATTTCTGCAGACATAAGTACCTGTATGTTTTCTATTTAACTCCCAGATTTTGTTGCACTGTTGTTTGCCAAAGTTGCTTGTATTTGTTTTACTGCTTGTCCACACGATTGATTGCAGAGAAATTATTTTTTTCACTATAGTTTTCATGTGGAGAACTCTGATGTTTGTATAACTCCATTTGTATACTGAACTGAATAATTCGAGCTCTGTAGGCATTTAATCAGTTGTAATGAAAATGCTGGAAACCTCAAATGCTTGGCTGTGTGAATCAGAGTTGCAGTTTCTTCTCATTAATATGCTGTGCTTGTTCTTGGCTGCTTTGCACTGAGCATCTGCTTTCTTCACAGGAGTGCAGACCTTGATCACGTTATGGAGGAAGGCTATGAGCTTGATCTCACTTACATCACCGAGCGGATCATTGCTGTGTCATTCCCTGCTAGCTGTTCTGAGGAAACTTACCTCCACAATCTACAAGATGTAACCCGAATGCTCAAATCCAAACATGGAGATAATTACTTGGTATGTGTAGGATCAGTCTTTGTGATACATCATCTCCTGTCTTGCAGAAAGAAAGAATGTAGGTCCACATATACAATTACAAACTAAAAGTCTCTCATCTAAAGCGAATTTGGTCCACCTTTACAGCTTTGCAAGCAAAAGCAAGATTTTCAATAGTGTTTGAAGCTGTTAGGCAAGGACGTATATTCAAAACACTTTTGCTGGTGGCACTGCAGTCTCTGTGTACATACCAAAATGCTGTAGAATAATTGCAGTCATTGTTTTCATTGTCCAGAGAATGCTCTTAAAAGATGTTGCTGTCTCTATATTTTAAAGCAACATCTAAAAGTAGGATTGCTGTTGGACAGGAGTTCTGTCCAATTCCTTCACATTAATTTGATTTCAGATGCATTTTTTCCTGCTATTTAGTCTTCTATAGGAAGGTAACTTGTGAGCAAATCTATAATGAGATCTGTGTGCAGATTTAAAAAATATTTTTTTAAAATCATGACCCAAACTCTTAATCTCCTGTGCTGTTTTCTGTCTAGTGTTTCTAAACCCAATGGCATGGTTTGTCTCATCTTGTTCTGTGAAAGTGAATTTAAAACTAGGCCAGTATGTTATTTACTTTTTTTCTTATACTGTCTTCTTAGCATTAGCACTATTAGAGTCAAATCCACATCTTCTGAAGCATAAACTTCACTCAAAGTGGAAATAAATTTTTGGATAGATTCCATCTAATAATGTAAATACATTTTTTTTCAATCACAAACTGAGGTGTTATTGATGCATTATGAGCAAACTGTTGTCATCAAGGTGCACTTGTAATACTTTCAGTGTGGTCTGATGTCCTCAGTGTGCCACCTTTTTGCCCTTGGCTTCCCTTCTGTCACGTGCTGATAGCCTGTAAGGTGCAAGATAATAGTTTGAAGGTGACCTGTATGTAAAGCTTTACTGCTTCAAATTCACCAGTTCTCAGTAACCTTTCCCATGTAACAGCAGTGTTTTGGTATTTGTGAAATAAGCTTGCAGTCTCAGTCCAGTTAAATGTCACTAAATACCTGTTTGTATTACAAAAATATATGGTAAGTCATATTTAAGGTGACTGGTCTAAGGGGGACTGAAGTAAGTTCTTGTGCAAAGTTTGGATCTTCGGGGTTTTGGGGTTTGTTTTAGTTTTGTTCTGTCTGTTGTATTATTTCTCATGTTTCAAAGACTCCTTCAGTCTGCTCAAGAGGCACATCCATAGAAGCAAAAAAACACAAAAAAATCTGCCCCCCCAGTAAAGGTATGCAGATGCATGGTTCTGAAGCTGGTGAGAACATTTTTACTTTTTCATTCAGTCAGGGCCTCAGCTAGAAGAATGTAAACTGCAAATCAGCTTTTGTCATTGCTTACCTAGCTGTTTTCTACCACTACAATTGGTAGTGAAGACAGAGAAGTGAAATAATACACCCAACAGGCATTTGTTACAAAGTTAGTTAACTAACTTTGTTTTAGTTACAAAGAGAATGAAGAAAAAATAGTATCTAATTTGCTCTTCAGTAGAGGATTATGCTTTGAGCGTCTGAAACCAGAGTGCTTTATGGAGAGATAAAAGTGTCTGTAGCTTACAGTAAATTTTTCTCTACTTTTCTCTATAGTAAATTTTTCTCTACTACTGTTGTCCTAAAAAAAAAAAGCTTCCCAGGTTTTGGTTCCTAGGAGAAGTGTGACTTTCTTTCCAACAGAGGAAAACTTAAACACTGATTTTTTTATAGTGTCTATGCAGTACTTTCACCAGATTATTCTGTTTGTATCTGGGGGACCTTGGTCAGCAAGAGGGCAGACGCATTCTGTTGAAAAATTCAAGATTGTTAATCCAAGAGAAGTCCAGTGATGTGTCAGAATTCATGTGAAGTTGTAAAAGCTTGTTCTTTACATGCTAATAGCCTTTAGTAATTGGTTGTTAAAAGTAAGATTTTATGTCAGAAATAGCAAAATAATTTTTCAATCGTAGAATAGAATCATAGAATCATTTATGTTGTAAAAGATCCTTAAGGTCATAGAGTCCAACTCTTAACCTAAGGCTATGATGTCCACCACTAAAGCATGTCCCATGTCTACATGTCTGTGAAGACGTGCTGGTCTAGTGGGCAGGGTTTGGTGCTCTCACTGCCACGGCCTGGCTTCGATTCCCTCTCAGGGAAGATTCTTTGTGGCTTGGTCTAGGTGCCCCTGCTCAGGCAGGGGGGTTGGACTAGATGATCTTCTAGCTCCCTTCCAACCCCTGACATGCTGTCATTCTGTGACCTCCAAGGATGGTCACTCAACCACTTCTCTGGACAGCCTGTTCTAATGCCTGACAACTGTTGAGGTGATAAAATTTCTCATACTATTAAATCTAAAACTCCCCTGGTGCATATTGGGGCTGCTTCTTCTCATCCTTAAGTTATATTAATCATGAATTTAAAATCTCTGGATTAGATAGAGAAAAGAAAGAAAGAGTTATAAAATATTCCTTAATATATTTGTTAAAAAATATTTTTAAAGTAGCCAAGAAACAGTAGTGCATTGATATATTTGCTTTCAAGCAGCATATTTTCCTTGATATTCTCTCTGCAACAAATTTCTATTTTTAAAACCCAAACTTTTCACTGTAAGGAGATTTAAAGGATATAATGAAGCATCCTTTTATTCCCTAATACAATTGTCTCTTGGCTACAAAGGAATGCATATGTTATTGCAAGAACCAAAGGCTTTATTCCAAGTGAATGTTGGTTTACTTAAATACTTTGAAAATACACAGTGCAAATATCTGTCAGAAAGCAAAAAACAGTTGAAACCGCACAATTGCCATCTAAAGAAAAAACTCAGCTTGCAAAAATAAAGTCACAATTATGTTACCATTTTGATCACCTTCATCAGTAATGCACTTGTTATGCTATCTGGACTAAAACATTTCCCATGCATTGCACTCAGAGGAGAGGAGTAATGCTCACTTACATTTTGAGCTTATAACAAGAAAAAAATCCAGTACAAGCTTCTCCATGTGCTTCTCTGATTTTATGCTTGTTTCCTAAAACTGAATGTTTTGGTGTTTAAAATAAATAGATATAGTTCTTTTCAGTGTCTTATACAGGTTTGATTGCAGAGTTTATTTCTTATGGTTGTCAAAGCAATTTTCTTGATGCTGATTTAGAGCAGTGATAAATATTTCTGTTTGCTGATGTATATTAGTGTGCTCCAGTTACATTATTTTTTTGTTACCAAGTTTTGAAGAGCATATGATTCTAAATTATGTAATTACTTAGTGAGCTATCTACATAGAGGCATCCAGAGCAGCTGATGAACATTGCTCATTGACGTTGACTCATGTCAAAAGCATTAGGAATCTGACAGCAAATACTGTTGTCTAAAATCATGTTTAGTTCTTTTAAAAAAAGTGAAACGTCCAAAACACTGCTACAGTTTCTAAAAATATGTTAGGGTTTACAGTGTAGTCTTAAGATATACATATTTGCTACTAAATTGTGTAACTGCTGTGATTTTTTGGTGTGGCAGATGTGAGTGATAGGGTGATGCTTATGTGTTGCTGCTGATTTATTACTTGGAACTAGTTGGTTAATTTTAGATTATGTTGCAGCCAACTTCCTCTACTCAACACATGTCCTGCTCTTTACTCAACACAAGTCTGACAGTATTTTCAGCAAGCAAGTTTTGTCCCATCTGGTAGAAGAGTTACACCTGCCTGTTCTCCCAGTCTCTTCTCTTTCATAGAGCAGGCTGTAGGATGGTGAATTGTTCCCCACTCAGTACACTGTTTCCAGAATTTCTTGCCAAAATTGCCAGCTACATGCTGTTTATTTTTGTTCTTTGGCATGATATTTTGTATTTCTGGTCATCTGATTAAGGAACATACCAAATCTAAGACCCTTTAGTACCTTCATAAAGGTCTCTTCTCCAGATAAAAGGTCATCTGATTTTTGTTCTGTGGTGTTGCTGAGCATTCAGCAGTGAGAGAATCAATACGATCTTCTTACCTCTCAGTTCAGGTTTAAATCACGTGGGAAAGGGTAGGAGGATGTTTCTGCTGTGTATAAGGAGGAAGGATTTCTTTTTCCTCACTTGTTTTATCTTACTCTATTTTTATTCTTCCTCATCTGCACAATGCTCGTGGCAGTACCAGCCCTGGGGTGGCTGTGGGGGCCTGGCAGGGGATGATGGAAGGTCACAGGGCAGCCTACCTGCTCCCCAGCTTCCTGAGCAAAGCCCTCATGTAGTTCTCCCCATGGGCCTTGTGTCCTCCCTGCGTGTTCCTTCTCATGCTTATGCCATCCCTAAATTAATTTTTTTGTATTTCATGTTTAATTGCCTTTATCTTACTGTTTCCTTTATCTCATATGGAATTTAAATACTACTTTATAAGTGGGTCACGGAAAGCAGTTGCAGAGCAAGGTGGACATCTCTGATGGGTTCTGGTGTAGCACAGTGCAGTTGTGACTGTTGGAAGGCTAGTAGGTGTTACAAATTGTGTGACTCATTATTTCTTACACTTCATTAAAGCTTCATTCTTCCCTGTGCCCAAGGCTGCTTTCCCTTTCTCCTGCACTGCTTGCTGCCCTGCCTGCCCTCTCCCCCTAATGTCATGTGTATTGCAGGGACAAGCTCACAGGTGGTGCCACCCTCTGCCTCCCTTTAAGAGATTTCTCACTGCCAGGTGCTCAGGGCTCCCTGTAGCACTGTGCAGAGTCCCCACTGATGTTCAAGGGCTTTGCAGAGCTTGCCATGTGGCAGGGAGGTGCTGGGGAGGACTGGCAGAACTTTCTGTCCTGCATAAAGTTGTCCCCACAAAGAACTGGCTGTGAAGAGTTGTCCTAGAAACCAGCTGCTGGAAGGGAAATGATGCTTTAGCCTGTCCAGTACTTGGCTTCTTTGTTCAGGCTGCTGATGAGAGTGCTTGTTAAAACCAAACATGATGATTCACTTTAGAAAAGAGTTCTGAAATTGTCCTTAGTTAGAAGTAAACTGTGTAATACACTTACATCTCATATTGACAATTACTTGTAATGATGGTCTGTTCTGGCAGTGTAATGAGACTTTTCAAATTACTATGAATTTCATTTCTACTTAAATCATTGTGGTGTGAAATAGCCATACTGAAAGAGAATCTGCCTCTGTAGCATTGTTCTAGTTATTGATATTTCATCTTTTTGTTATGGATTGGTACCGATTTAAAGTACTTTTTAATGGAAAAGCTGGATATACTTGTATTCACTGCTTTGTTTTTACCTTTATATTAATTTAGCAGTCTGTCTCTTAAACTGTTCCTTATTAAGCATTAAGTGAATGATATCTAATTGTCTCATGGGTTAACATAAGAGTTGGAAGGTTACAAAGGCTAAGCTGTAGTTAAATAGCTATGCCATGAAGTTTTGACAAATAGTTTCTTGTCAGGTGCTCAAGTTCAAATATTTTAAGACTGTACCACTCTCTCCGACTTGGTAAATTCTTACACCAGGTAGTGATGTTGCATGGTGCCCAGGTGCCAGTTTAACTCTGACTAAAATAAAGCCACATGAAATAAATAAAATGTAGCACATCTCTAATTGTCCTTTATCAAAATGTGCTTTTAGTGTCATCTTTAGTTTCAGTATATAATACTTAAAATACATTTACTAGTGCTACCTGACTTCATATGTTTTTAGTAAAACAATAGGCAAACCCAATGCCTTAGCTCTACAGTTTCTTGTAATTATCATAAATTTCAAGTACAGCTATTTGCTACATAAATTATAAAGTCTTGATGTTTTGTTGTTTGTTTTTTTTTTTCTTTCTGAACAGGTGTTAAATCTCTCTGAAAAGAGATATGACCTTGCCAAGCTTAACCCAAAGGTATTGGTTTTCTTCCATAACATACCTGTCTTTCTAGTGTTAAATGAAAATGATTAGAAGTCTGGAGCAGCTCTCCTATGAAGACAGGCTGAGAGAGTTGGGGTTGCTCAGCCTGAAGAAGAGGAGGCTCCAGGGGGGCCTTACAGTGACTTTCCAGTACCTGAAAGGGGCCTATAAAAAAGCAGAGGAGGGTCTGTTCACGAGGGTTTGTAGTGACAGGACAAAGGGTAATAGCTTTAAGCTGGAAAGGGATAGATTTAGTTTACACATTAGGAAAAAGTTCTTTCTGTGAGGGTGCTAGATCACTGGAATGGGCTGCCCAGAGAGGTGTTCTGCCTAGCGCAAGGGGGTTGGGCTGGATGACTTTTAGAGATCCCTTCCACCCCAATAGATGAGATGATTCTACCAGAAATACAACTTGAACGACCTGTTAATTCTGAAGCTACGCAGATATTCATATGGGAGTAATAAAAAACTTTTGGAAGATGAGAAAAAAACCCTCATGCATCACTTTTTTTTTTTAAGCTGTTGTTTGTTGTTTTGTTTTTTTTAAATTTATTTTATAAGTTCTGCTTTATGTCTGTTCAGTCTGGGCTTTACACAGTAATTCCCCTTGTTTTCTTAAACTTGGCATAAAGGAATGAAAAATACCCGTTGAGTGATACAAATTTTATTCCAAGTCTACTTTCTTTGTGTAGTCACAGGGTACTAGAAGTTACATGCTGTGTGGTCCAGTAGCTGTAGCTAGTGAACTCAGTTAAGATACAGACCTCACTTTTGTACTTCTTTGCATAACATAAGGAAGGGAGATACAGATATATTTTATTCCTCTTCACCAGTTGTTTTATTTGCTTGTTGTATATAAAGATATGCAGGTACTCTTTAGCAGCATTTATATGGCCAGAGTAGCACAGATGTATATTGTATTTATAGCAGGAGATTTACAGGAGTGTACACTACCTGAGGAAAACATTAAAAGAACTCCTAATTTTGGCTTTTTGAATGCTTTATTAATCATGGAGGATATAAGTTGTTCATGGTTACTGGTTTTGTTAGGGTTAACTTATGTATATAAAATAACAACAAAATGTTGAGATGTCAGATCTGTTGCAAATGAAGAACATAAATTGCAAATTAAAAACAATCACAAAATACTGAATCTGTTCAGTTAGCATTCCATGTTCTAATTTTGACCTTCTGAATATCTTTCCTTTATAAAATATCTGAATTTCTAATTGAAAATTCTTTAAGAAACCAAGATCTTGATAAATGTTGATGGGTTGTTTGGGAGTTTCGTGTTTTATTTCATTTTGTAAAAGTACTAGGTAGCACTTCAAAACAAAGAAACAAACAAACCAACCAACAACCAAAACAAACCACCAAAAAAGAAACCAAAAAAACCCAAAAGCCAGAAAAACAAAGCAACACAAACTCAAATCTCCTTATCCCCTTCTTCCCCTTAAGAGACCTGTAAGCATAATACAGTTTAGGCATTTAAATGACATGATTATCTGGGGTTGGAAAAAACGTGGAGACTCATGACCATCACAGTTATTTGAAACCAGCTTTGAATATGTAGTATTAGGGTCAAGGTATCTCTTGTGAATGTTTAATTTCAGATTATGGATGTGGGGTGGCCTGATCTCCATGCTCCGCCTCTCGACAAGGTGTGCACCATCTGCAAGGCTATGGAGTCATGGCTGAACAGTGATGTTCAACATGTGGTGGTGATCCATTGCAGAGTAAGTGACTTTTGTGTATACACATCACCTACCAGTTTGTGTTCATTTTCAAAAACATTGCCCTTTTATTCTTACTCATTCCAAAAAATAATTAAAGAAACAGCAAAGTTTGATTCTGTTTTTGGCGTAAAGAGTGTGCCAAATGATCAGTTGATTTAAGTAAGCTCAAGGCCCTTGTATGGTTGTTATATACTGTTTTTTATTATAACTGAGGTTCTAGCCTCTGCTCTGATGTTACTTTGCTTCCTTCAAAGGTCAGAGCTACTTCTGTGAATGCATTTTGAAGCTTGAGGTTTTTCCAGCTCAGTAGCAAGTTTTTAGAAGCTTTTCAAGTTTGTGACATTCAAGGATTTTGTTATAGCACAGAGCATCCATTTAGACTGTCAGAAAATGGTAGGAAATTAAGGAATTAAGTATCTCCTGGTTGCTTCTGACAGGTTCTAACCACCAGCATTGTTGCTGTACCTGGCTATTTGTAAGCTACTATTGTGCAGTGTTACTAATTTATCTTGCTTTGTCACAATGAAGAGAAATAAAGAAAGACCTTCATTAAATACATATAAAATGAATTCAAAACTGAATTGGTATCTGTGCTGGTGAAACTTGAGTCAAATCTGTCTATCACAGGATGAGGCTGATAATGGGACCAAAACCTCTCTTGGTTGTCAGGTTATATAGTCCTCAGTCCTGAATTACTCGAAGAATGCCATGAGTATATGAAACACTGTTGAATTCTTACTAGTTGCAGGACTGCAGCCAAGAGAATGGCCCATACATGGGACAAAGGAGGCAAAGTATTCCTAGGCATTTTATGTAAAAATTGGTAATGAATATTGCTTGATTAATGCCTTTCAGTAATGACTTGGACATTTCTAACCACAGAGATAGGTGTAGCTCTTTCTATCAGCTGAGAGACTGAAATTGTTTTAAAATTTGTGAAAATTGCCAGTTGGTAAATAGCGCTGAATTCATGTAATGTAAAATATTTAATATTATTTTGGAAGATTTTTGAAATCATCTGTTGAAAAGTAAGTAGAAGTTTTTATACATCCCAGGTGCTAGGGAGGTAAAAATGTCCAAGCCTGTTGGAAACTCATATGCATTTCAAAATAAGTATTTTATATCATTTCATCCTGAAAATTGCAACAGTGTCTAGACCTATCTTGAATGATCTGTGGAAAAAGTAATATAAAATTAAAATAGTTGATAAAACATTTTACTACTGGTCCAGATTGTTGATTTTTTTCAATAATAGCAGTCAGTAAGACTTGACAGGTATGAACATAGAAATCCTACTTAGTGTTTTTTTATGACAGACAGCTCACATAGACAGACAAGCTGCTGCCCATCATTACCACTTTTCCAAGAACACAGGAGATGTATGAGCAAAAGGACTCTTGTCTTAAAGTTTTGTTTAGTATGGGTCTTAAAATAATGGCAGATAATGTAATAAATAGCTGTCATTCCATTTTTTCTAATACAGGGAGGAAAAGGAAGGATAGGTGTAGTCATATCATCATATATGCACTTCACCAATGTTTCTGCAAGGTAAGTTGTGAATAATGTATATTGTGTGGTTTTTACAATAAAGGCAACATCACAAAAAGCTATTTCATTGCTTGTCTGCTTATTTTTTGTCAATTGAGGTTTTTTTCACCAAAGAGTCTTGGAGCCTGCTTTCATGCCTGAGTTTACTTTTGGTCCTGCTTTCAGCAGGAGGTTGGAC
>VYZU01017524.1:0-43939 GCA_013401355.1 Ceyx cyanopectus | reverse complement strand
CTTGCTCTTATTAAATTGCATAGCACAATGAATTGTAGAATTGTTTCAGTTGGAAAAGACCTTTAAGACCATCATTAACCCAGTACCACCAATCCCACCACTAAACCATGTCCCCAAGCACCTCATCTGCATGTCTTTTAAACACCTCCACAGATGGTGACTCCACCTTGCTGGGCAGTCTGATAAAGTGCTTTAAAAGCCTTTCAGTGAAGGCATTTTTCCTGTTGTCCCACATAAATCTCCCCTGGGGCAACTTGAGTCCATTTCTTCTTGTCTTATCAATTGGAAGAGACCAATCCCCCACCTTACTACAACCTCCTTTTAGGTAGGAATCAAGTTATATCTGAAAAAATAAAGTATGGGAAAAAGAAACCGGTCCTAAGAAGAAACAGATTGCAGTGAACTAAATGGTGTCAAGGGGTGAAAGAGGTTCAAAATGTTAGTAGGGATAAAAATGCAAACTGATGTATTCAAAAGAGAACAGGGAAATTAGACTTCTTTCTGCAAAGCCTGACAGAAAACAAAATTTCCTGTTGCCACGGAAATTGAAACAAAACCAAACCCAATTCCCAACCATAATGGAAGGGTGGGATTTTGACATTTCCTCTGGTAGAAAACTTCCAGGAAAAAAAAAAAAAAAAAGATTAATTCAGAGCCATAAAAATATGTTGCTTCAGACATGAGAAGCTTTGTGTAGTCAAAGACAGGATTTAATTTCAGTAGTTCAGCTCACCACTGTTTACACAATTAGAATATTAATAGCTACCTGAGAACACATATTTAACACACAAAACCCCACTTTTCAGCATACATATGTGCATAACAAATCAAACAGATCACAAAGAAAATGATTAAATATTGCTGGTTTGCACTCTGACTTTTAAAATCAGATACGAAATGGGATTATTAGCACTTCCTTACAAGGGTGCTGCTGAGAATATAAATCACAACTATACAGTGCTCACACACCAGAATGATCTATACCAAGATAAACTAGTCAAAGACTGTTAGTAGCCTTGGAATTTACTCATGGCAGACTGTCACTGCATCTGTACCAAGAATTCTATTACTGAGAAGCTCTCTCTCTGTTGACATGTATTCCCAGTTTCCTTCTTGAAGGTTTCTCCTTTTCTACCTCTGAAACCATGGGGAAATATGGGCCACCCCCACAAAAGATACAAAGTTCTCCCCTTAAGTCCAAGACTTAAGTCACAACAGCAATTCAAATGTACAAGGTCCCACCATCTAGCTGCTTTCTTTTCACCACGCTCCAAGTTCTTAGGCCATGAAATCCCTGTGACACAAACAGCTAGCCCAGTGAAGTCCTGACAAGCTATACAAAATTTTGGATGGTTGTCACAACTATGGAGTCACTGAAAAAAGTTTGGTGTCCATCAAGAGAACAGTAATCTAGGTCCTTTTCAACCTTCCAGGCTCCCAGCTCCCTCCACCCATTCAGCAGAGAATTTTAGTTTGGGTTTTTTTAAAATCTATGTAAGTGGAGCAATCTGCTCTATGTGTACACAGATTTGTATCAGCATGACTGAGAAAAGGAGCAGCTGTGCAAGGGACTGAAGGAGAGCAGGAGGAATTCTTGGGAAAATTCTATCATCAATCCTTCAACTTCACTCTCTCTGGCTTGAGCTCAGCTCCTCTGCTCTCTAAGCAATACTGAAAACAAAAGCTATGCTCTGCTTCTTGGAAAAGCCTTTCACATACATTAAGATTGCTCTAACTGCCCAAGCCTTCTCTTATCTAGAATAAACAGCATAAATATTAAATATTATAATCTCTCTCTTGAGCCTACCTGTGCATTTTAGTACACTACTTCTGCTTACCAGGCACTAAGCAGTTACTGGTTGATGCTGTTTATTTACTGGAAAGAGCTGCATTCAAAACATATTCACCAATTATTGTAGAAGAACATAAATATCCATTTGTAACAACTATTTAAAGGATATAACAACTTTCTTACTGATCAGTCTCCACAGATTCCCATCAAAGGAATCCCATTAACAGATGAGGTCCAACAGGCTTTACATGTGTTTTCTTCTTTATCCTTCATAATGAAGCTCTCATTCATAAACTTGTTAAAAAGGGCTCATTTCCTTTCTCAGAATTATTTTCTTGTAACTACTTTTTATTTTCTAGTCTTGAGCAAACTAAATGATTAATTACTCCTTACTGATCACCACCTGAGTGCCACGTACATCAAAGAAAGGCAGTGAATCAGCAACAGCAACCATGGAGGTCACACAAAATTCTATTTCTTTTTCCCCATCTGATTTCTCCAAGGAAAAGAAGCATTTCCCAAGAATACAGCTAAAACTGGATGAAAACTTTTTTTGTGTGTGTGTTTGTGAATAGAGAATTCATTGAAAAAGGCTGTGACAAGAAGACTGACTTTATTTCTGAATCCAGCTGACAGTGGGAATTTTCCAAAAAACAAACCAAAAAACAACAAAAAGGCAAAAAGAAAACAAAAACAAAAAAGGCAGGAGGGACTTTGGAACAGTGCATTTTTCATTGTGAAATTTTCTGAGAGCATCTTGTTTCCAAAGATGCTGAAATGCTGTATTTCAACATATTCTAAAAAAATACTTTTTCATTGTGAAACTATTTTTTTTTTTTTTTGACCAACCAGCCTAAGTTTAATTAGATGCATGATAATTAACCCTGAAAAATAAAATGACACACTGAGTCAAAGAAAAAAAGCTCTAGGAGTTTAAAATGATGGATTTTTAAAAAACAATTTGTTCAGCAACCAAACAGAAAAATCTATTCTTTACTGTAATAAATGATACTGGTTTTTATATAACTATGACAGGACAATTATTACACACACACTACTATGCCTTTTTTTTTTTTTTTTAGACATTTCATTAAAGACAACTCATTTTAAACAACTTGACCAAAACTAAAATCAGCTCTTCCAACAAGACCTCAACTTTTTCCACTTCTCCACAGTTTTGTCACCAACTTCCCAGTAACATGAGGTCTTCTTCAAGATCACCACCTAATTTCCAAATCCCATACTCCCTCTAGGAAATAAGTGTATAGACTGAGAGACAACTGCCATCCTACATAGCTCAAGTGTCAGGCAAAAGTGTGATGGAAACCAAAAGTGCTGGATGACAGAATGGCTGGCACAGGACCACATGAAGCTTAAATTAGAGCCATAAGGGAAGATCCAAATGCTTTGCAGCCCAAAGCCACAGCTCTCCACCATGAGGGTGATCTGCCTGAGCCAGCCCAGATCCATCCCTGATCCTCCCTGCCCACTTTTGTCTTACTGATGGGGGCAGGTTTGGCTGGCTGCTGGTCCCTTCAGCACCATTGCTCCCAAGTGACCACAACAAAATGCTTAGCTGTCTGATTTCCCAGCACTTGAGCTGCCTTCATACTGCCAAAGATAACTTCTAATTAAGGTGTCATAAACTGACAGGACTGATCACAGAGATGGTTTCTTTTCCATGCTGAGATGTCTCAGATTCTGAATTCCTTCTTCAGCTTTTTTTGACCACTTAATTAACAAGTAGTTCACATCTGACTTGCCAAGAGTAAGGTATCTCAATCTACATGAAAGAAGCCAGAGATAGGAAAGAGCAATTTTTCTTTGCTGTCTTTTTTTGTTGTTGTTCTCAAATGTTTGTTTCTTTTTTATTATTTCATTCAGTGATGATACTTCTGATAACTGTGGAATTATTTGGCCATGAGAGTTATTATTCAATTCTTTTTTTTTTTCTGCCTTTTTTTACCACACAGAAAAGAAATCCCATACATTTTTCTTCTCTTTTCTTCCTCCATCCAAAAATAAATAATAAGCCCTTGAAAGCTTTCTTGTAAGTGGATTTTTGTATGGTGAACAAGATTTGTGGTGGGGAAGTCACCTGTATTTTAAAGGAACTGGATACTGAAATTATAATGTGGGAGAACTGGATGTTAGCAATACAGTTCATTTCCTCCTGACCTCTTTCCCTTCATCTTATCTTTTAGTTTGCTGACTCATTGGGAACAGTGCATGGATCATATAGCCTGACACATGTTGAATGCCTAAAAGGGGATCCAAAAGCCTCTTGGATACTATAGAGAATCAAAAGTAAAAGAAAGATCACAAAGTGAACTAGAATGTACCCGTCCCAAATGGAAGGATTTGAGGAGAGGAAAATCTTCAAGATATGGGGAGTAAAATTTCCCATCAAAATATCTTTGCAGCATGTCCTCTCTACAGACACAGCTCATTCCATCAGCCCCTTTTGTTCTGCTCCATTACCTCCTTTCAGCTGCTCTCATTGCATCTCTCCTCTATTTCAGAACTGAAAAAGCACTTTAATGCTTGGGGAAATCACAGTGGACACAGTGGATAGGGCACAGAAGGCTGCAGTCCATGCAGTGCATCTATGCAGCAGAAAACCACTGGTGCAAAGATGTCATCTTCTCTCCACCCATCATCTTGAGCACAGAATATGCAAGAGCTGAACAGCACATCCAGCAAGCAGACTCCCTATCCCGACCCCCAGATTCCTCCATCACTTATTCCATATGGCCTCAGAGGGGATTAAACACTCTCCAAACACTGCATTTTCTTCTAAATTTTGTTCTGCTGCTCCCATTCATGCCCTGTCATTACTTCTACAATAAGGATAAAAAGTCCAAGAAAGAATGTCTTTGAGCCACCTTTTCCCCCTTCCTCTCACTATTTGTTTTCAAGGAATTATTGTGTTTTCTAAACTCTTTTCTAGATATTCTAAATCTTCCTGGGATTAATTAAATAGTAAATGGGGCAAGTAGAGGTTTTGAACATGGGACAATATAGTGAAAGCAAGCCAACAGAACACAAAATTCCTGCTGCAAGTGCCCTTGACAAAGACCCCCATTCCAGCTGCATGGTCACACTGCATCACCTAATGGGGTCACTCTGCACACCCCTGTAATGCAGCTCCCCAGCCAGTGCCAGCCCAGTAGATTAGCAGAGGCTACCTCTGGTGCCAGGCTTCTAAGAGCCTGTGCTGTAACACTTTGACAGCTGTCCAATCACTCTGTATATGTCTAGATATAAAGAATACCCAAAGCACTAGCCTCCCATTTACAGAAGTCTAAAAGACGAGTACATTTCTGCACCACAAGCTCCAATTAGAAGAGAACCAGATTACTATCTGAATTTCTATTAACCTTTCACTTACTGAGCACTGCCAGAACTTTAGTTTTATGGCTTGAGAGACATAAAATGTATGCTGCCCATGAATCCCTATGTTGCTTAGGAAAATAAGTTTCAGATTTGTTTTAAAAGAATTCTCAGACCTAGTAACAGTGTATTTGGTATCACTCCCCAAGGAAAGGCTCTACTTTACCTTTTCCTCCAGATTCACTTATCTAAATAAATTATATGAAAATATTTTCTAGTATTTTTTTTTCTAGTATTTCTATCTTCAGTCTATATAAAAAAAAATGCTAAGGTAAAAGTGTGATACCAAAGGCAAAAGAACAGAATTACAAAATAATGTAATAAAGAACAGAATTACAAAATAATATATTTTTTTAAGTACATCCCACATCCTATGCAACACCAATTTCTCTTTCCACATCTATAACTAGAGATAATTTTAACTTTAAAATATCCAGCAAGGAAAAGTACTGCTGTTTTTGGTACACAGTGGTTTTGCTTTTAGAAAAACAGAACAAAACACAAGAAAACAACAACAAAAATATGAAAAGCTGGAACAACATGAAAAAAAACCACTGTCCTGAGGAAAGGGAAGTATTTATGAAAAAATCCTGTTCAGTTTTAACCATCATGACTTGAATACGCCCTTCATTTCATTCAACACTCTCCATCACCACAGGACACTAAAATTTTTTACTCTGTCTTCTTCTGTAATATTTGTAGAATTAAGAAAAAAGTGTTTTGCTTTCCACACAGGAGTCTTATGAAGCCATGCTGTCACGCACCAGCATCCTTCTGCTTCATAAGGAATTCTTCAACCTGCATCTTAGAACAATCAGTTATTTGTTCACCACTTGTTTTGTTTTTCCAAAGATACATCCAAATATACAAGAATGCCTCATTTCCCAAAAAATAAAGAAGCCCAGATACTTTTGCACCTCTGTAGCTGTAATTCCAGGACTTCATTATTATTTTTACATTAATGCACTGGGGCAGATTTTACAACACGTGGCACTGTAGGAATATTTTATATGGCTTACAGAAAGCCAAGAAAGAATGCAAATTTGTGTCACAAAAGTACTGCTACCATATTGTACCTCCCTGTTTGCCAACACCAGTTTGCTCACTGGTATTTTATTATGTGGAGGTTTTTTTGATTCCAAGAGGAGACTGAACTTCAGCTTGCAGGTCACCACAAATACCAACAGACAGCCCTTGACCCTCAGCCCTTCACCTGCTAAAACCCCAAGCAAAGACTGTCCTCTCCAATATATATATTTCAAAGATATGAGATCTAGGTGGTTTCTCAATAAAAGTGTCACATTTCATATTTAACCTGATTTATATTTTTATATATTTTATATTATGCAGCTAAATGAGCTATGCCCAGAGGGTACATAATTACACATAAACTACATCTATCCCTCAGGAGTAATGCCTTTTACTCCTTAACTACCTGTAATAGTTGTCACACTATACCAAAATGAATTACCACTCCTTGTACCACCTTAGCTGTGCCAGCGAGGTGGGTGGGCAATGCCCAGAGTGAAAGTGAATCCCAAATTCTTGTAACTTGTCTGCAGACACACAGTGACTTTTTTCTTCTTCTAGATTGTGCTTGAACCACAGACTCATCATGAAAAATTCTCTACGACTACATGAGAAATTAAAAAAGGTCTCAGCAAGTCGTGACCTTCTGCTGTGCTTAGAAGAGACAGTGCAATTATTGTGCAGTGGGAAAGTGCTGAGATGGTTTTAATGGCATCTGCTGTCTCTTGATTGACAGAGCACAAACATTCAGAAATACAAGCAACAGCAGTGCAGCTACAGAGTGCCAGACAGAAATACTTGCCAACTGCAACTGTGCTGCTGCAATCAGCCACAAGCTGCACATCTAGCACAGGGTTATTATGATTTTCTTTGAGAAATGTGGGATGAAGAGGTATTAGCAGCTTCACAAACACTGTCAGATAATTTAAAAAATGTTAGAGAAACTCTTCACAGTTTGGTGTTTTTCTGTCACTTGCTCTAGATATTAGGAATATGTGGAAATGAATAAATGTATTAATAGAGCAGACTGTCAGGAGCCCTTGGCATGCCACAAGCCTTTGCCAGTTAAACCTGCCTCATGCTCTCAGCATTCCCTGACAGCAACCTGTTTGCATGGGAATCAGCAGTGTCTGCTTTTAAATGGTAGTATCCCCCATTATGGTGCTTGATGCTAATTTCTACCTAACCTATAAATGATATTTCATTTACAGGTCTGACTCAGATGTGCTATTTTCTTTACTTCATATTTACATTCACTGATTTGAGCCACAATGTGAACAAAAAAACACAGCCCATTAAGTTAATGACTGCTCTTATACATAGCAGGAGTGCTCAGTATTTTCATCCCCACAGTATTCTGCCTGCTGCCATCCAGGTGTATGAAACATGCCTTTCTGGACTCAGAAAGACTCTTGTTCTGGGACAAATGCAGGACTGCTGGACCACAGGCTGGGTAGGGTAGCAGCAGGAGGGGAGGAAGGGAAGGAAAGCATGTGTGGGAAAAATAAAATAAATACATTAAAAAAAAATATTTAAAAAATAATAAAAAAAAAAAATTAAAGACAAGTTAGAACTCTGTCAAATTATTTATCATTTCCTTTCTTCTAAGGTCCTTTCAGGCTTTTCCATCACCCATTTTGATTGACAGCTACCTACCTTCTCCTATTTAGCTTTTCTCATTCCTCTAGATTGGCCTTTTCCCTCCTGCTGNCACACACAGCAAACAATTGTGTCAGTGACAGAGTCCACTCCCAGCAAGCCATCCATTGTGGACAGTTGGGTGATACCCCTGCCAGTTGGAAGCTACTCAAACTGGGAACTGTGACATGGTGCAATGGTGTCTTCCCAGGTTACACTAGAGAAAACAGCTGCAAAGATAGATGCTACTGTGGAAATACTGGACATCAAAGATCTTCAGGGTCCCTGTGACATCAAAAGGGAAACATCTGCCATCAATCAAAAAACCTAATAACATGCCAGTAAACTCTTTGTATAAAGAGAAACAAAACTTTCCCATACAAACTTGGCTGTATGTCTGAATGGCAACCTTTTCTGTGCTTTGCTGTCTGAAACAAAGTGGCTAGAGAATTTAGGAAGCATTTATAAAGATAAAAACATGCAGTTCAGGAATAAAAAACTATTAATAGACTATCTTCTGTTGACACTGATACTACATATCAATAATGCTTAACTGTAGACCAAGGAAGAAGACAAATAAGAAACAACCTCCTCTTATGCTTATTTTTTACTAGTAAATTATTTTACTAAAAACTTTTACTATCAGGAAGAACATGCAGTATTTCCTCTCATCTGCTTTCTTTTGGCACTCAAGATCTGTGGCACTCTAGTAGCAGTGCATATTACAGGACTGCAGTTCTGCCTTGAGGGGAGAAGCTTTTGGCATGAAACACAGCTCCCATCCTGCTCCCAGTTACATCTCTCTGAAAACAAGGGGCTGGATTTACTCCAGCAAAAGGAACAGAAAACGATAAAACAATTTTCTTCAGACACAACTGCATGATATATAAGCAAGATACATGGATATGTACTTTACCTTCAGGTATGTTCCAAAAGACATTAGTCACTTTGCTGCAAGCTGTAACTATGCATTAAAAAAAGTCAAGAGGAACTTAAACAGTGTCACAGCCTTAAGACTGATTCATGTGTTTGATCAAGACCTTAGCAGTTTTATGACAAACTACTAGTCAGTAAAATCTAATACAAAAGGTTCTGTCCTCTGTGATCCTTGGGTAATGTTTTATATATAAAATATTATTTTTCAGTAGCAGGTTTTTTTGAACTATTCAATACAGATTTCTTGCAGTTTCTGTTGCATTACAGTATTTGTCACTGCTTTTGAACTTCAGTGGCAATGTAATATATCTTTATAAAGAGATTACCAAGAGAGTTTTTTTGGACAAACAGTAAGGTTTATGCTGTGATTCTGCTGGTTCCTTTTAGATTCATATGGACATACATATTTAATATCATTGCATTTTTGTAATGTTAATTGTTCAGTAAGAACAAAACAAATTTAGGCTTTCCCCTTTGCTATTCCTGCACTACGAGAAGAATTAACTTTCATTGACTGTGAAGCATCACATACACTTATGACACTCAGCAAGTAATGTTACATTTTCAAGTATCTCCAAAGCTCAAAATATTCTCTTTAAGTCCAATATCACTATATTTTTGCACAGCAGTCCTGGGGGACACCTCTTTCTGAGGCATAGGCTGATCCATCCTATTCTTTTTTTATTTCTCCATCCCCAAAAGAGGTTAGATATTTGTAAATATAACTGCACCTCAGCTACTTAATGCATTTTGTAATAGAAAACCTGTCAGACGTGAAAAATCAGCCCTCTACAGAGGCTAAAATCAATTGCCATCTTCTGATTTTACTCGGTGTTGAAGTCAACTTCTACTGAGTTTGATCTGCCTGAGTAGAAACTCAGTAAGTGCTTCAGCATTTGGCCCAAGAAAAACCAAAACAGAACAAAACAAAACCACCCACACACCAAAACATTAAACCTCTCTTTGAGGAAAACATCAAAATCACAGTATCTTGGATTCTCCATTGCCCAGCATCTCATTTAGCCACTAGACAAATGGAAGAAAAGGAGTGTTCAGAAACACTATGGACTTCTGTAAGGCCCTTAAGTTTCTCCAGCACTCCTTTATGCTAAATTCAAGGGCTGGCTTTCCTTTTAAGTAGCCCAAGAAGATCCAGTTTGCAGAACAGCAGGATTAGCTAGCTGCATAAGAAATCCCTGGAGAGTACTGCACAGAGCTGCAGCACTCTGCTAGGCAATGAGCATTGCTCCAGCCCATAGCACACACCAGGAAAGCTGCCATCACCAACAGATGAGCTCAGGAAAAACAGCTAAATAGGTTCATATATGGGTGTCCATTGGCAGTGCCCACATCTCTTATGGGCAATATATGGGAGAGAAGAGCATGTCCACACATCTCTGTTGCTTGGCATCACAGCCCTGGACCAAGAACCAGTACAGCCAAGATGCTGCTCACATTTGCTCCTACCACCAAGGCAGTAACCTCCAGCAAAAGAGCAGTGCCAACAGCAGGAATAATTAACTTCTGAAGAACACCACAGACGTTTCCTTCGGTGCCCACAAAACAAAGTTTCTTGGGAAGCCACCAGGGTGGTCTTAATCACAGCAGGATTCTCTCCAGGCACCAGAATTGCTGAGGTTCACAATGGTAGAAGAGGTGGCTAAACAGTACAATAAGTTCCTGTCTTGCCTACACCAGACACTGCACCTTCTGACACATGATTTAGACCCTTTAGGACCTGACAGAGCTTGGCCATACTGGACACTGGGAAAAATATAGGCACAATGGGATTAATTTATTTTAACAAACGAAAAATGTATTGTGCTTTTGGAAAGAAATTTATAAATATTATGCTCCCATGGAGTAAAAACAGTATGTACCAATGTATTTTCTATCCCAACCAAGAAAACAGGTTCCCAACTCCAAGATTACATAAATGTGTTAGTGAGCACATTTTTACATTTTATATCATTCCTTCCTCTACCTGATGCATTTGCAGGTAAAAACTTCACTGACTTGTGCAATAGTTCTTACATGTTTGCAATGTATCTCTACCTGAAGAACAGCAAATTACAAAAGCACATTATTCTGTATAAACTACCAGATTGCTGCAGGGGAAAAAGCAACCAATAAAAGAAAAAATGAAAGCCCACAAAACCAAACAAGCACTGATGTCACATTTTAAATTGTTTTCCTGACTTTTTCTCCCCAAAAATGCATAACATTAGTTGTGTAAAAACCAAACCACCATATGAGGCAAACGTTAAAGCCTCATATAAACAATGAAGCTTTTATGGCATCCTCAGAGAAAAGAATGTCCAAATATGGCTGAGACTTAAGTACCCTGAGAATTAACTGCTCTTAATAAATTCACTGAAGTTTGTACGTCCACATTTACCAAGAATCGAAGAGAAATAAAGGGAAGATAATGTGATTCAGCTCATTTTCCCATAACATTCTCGAAAGATGTTGTGTTATAAACATTTTCCAGATCTTGGATGCTGGAGGCATCTGTTGAATCCTGGTCACTGACTACAATTCCTACCGAAGAAAGGCTAGAAATGAAGGAGTGCATCTTTTTTGCATAAATATCCCTTATGTTAAAATAAGGTAGGTCATTACATTTCTCTTTGCGATCATTGTTGCATTGGTCTGGATCAATCTCTTTCTGTTTTTGATAGTACTTAGAAAACTTATTGAAAATAATGGTGATTGGAAGTGATACCACTAGTATCCCACAGATAATGCATAGGGTGCCGAGAAGCTTTCCAGCAAGAGTGACTGGGTAAGTGTCCCCATAGCCAACAGTCGTCATGCTGATGGTTGCCCACCACCAGCAAACAGGGATGCTCTGAAGTTCTGATGAGTCATCATCTTTCTCCACTGAGTAGACAAGAACTGAAAAAATAGAAATCCCTACAGACAAAAACAAAAGCAGGAGTCCAACTTCCTGATAGCTGTGTCTCAAAGTGGCCCCTAAAGACCGCAGTCCTACCGAGTGCCTGGCCAGTTTCAGGATGCGAAATATCCTCATTAACCTCAGGATCTGAACAACTTTCCCCATGTTTTCAAGATCTTCACTTTCTTCTTCCTTCGTGTCTACAGCCAGTGTAGCATAAAATGGGATAATAGACACAAAATCAATTATATTCAGTGGTTTCTTCCAGAACTTCTTTTGACTTGGAGCACTGATGAGCCTGATCACTAGCTCAGCAGTGAACCAGATGATGCATGTAATCTCCACAGCTTCCAGCACAGGGTCTTCAATCTCCCTATCATTGGCATCCAGCCTTTTAAATTCTGGCATGCTGTGAATGCACATGGCCACAATTGATGCCAGGACAACACTCAGGGACGACACGGCAATTAACTTGGCAGACAAGCAGTATGCAGGATTTTCCATTCTGACCCAGATCTTCTTTCTTATTTCACCAAAACACAGATTGTCAAACTTTTCTAGCTCTTTATCAAATATAGAAGACTCTTCATTAGAGGAGTCTATACTTCNATCCCATGGGAGACAGTATCAAAAGCCTTGCTGAAGTCAAGGAATATCACATCCACTGTACTTCCCTCATCTAACCATCTACTGATATCTTCACAAAAGGCTATCAGAGTAGACAAGCATGACTTCCCCTTACGGAATCCATGTTGATTACTTGTGAGAAGCCTCCTTTCCTCCAGATGCTTAGAGATGGCATCAAGGACAAGTTGTTCCATTACCTTTCCAGGGATGGAGGTGAGGCTGACGGGCCTGTAGTTACCCGGGTCCTCCTTTTTACCCTTTTTGATGACTGGGACAACATTGGCCTTTCTCCAGTCCTCAGGCACCTCTCCTCCAGGACCTTTCAGAAATGATGGAGAGTGGTCTAGCAATAACCTTTGCCATCTCCCTCAGCACTCATGGGTGTATCCCATCAGGACCCATAGATTTGTAGATGACCAGTCTTCTCAATTAGTCTCTAACCCAATTGGTCTATTTCCCTGTCTTAATCTGATAAATGTGTTAGCATATGTTTTTTTGAGTTGCAAATATTAGCATAATTTGATTTAACTTATTTAATTGGTATCACACCTAATTGTGAATATCAGTTATGGCACAAAAATGTGTATAAACTCACATAATGTGCTGCTCTTTAATAATATCTAATACCATAGAAGTAGACCACTGATGATTCATGAATGCAGGAAAGAGTCTAATTTTGGAAATATTCAATGCCTGCAATTTCTGTGGATTAAATATTTCTTGAAGGAAGCAAACTGTTTAAGTAGATAAACACATTCTGCATGCTTGGACGAGATCATGCTAATTATCTACTGCAAGCTGTTACAGGCATTATTCTGTTATCACTGGAACTGCCAGAGTTTACAGATGTAGCAAACATAAATTTACCTCATTACGGCTGCCTTTCCTATTTTGCCACAGTGGTGATGTGCTAGAGACATATTTTCTCCCACAAGCTGGGCATATTTCAGCCATTAGCAATTTGGGGACAGTTTGAGTCAACTTGGATGTCTGTAAGTCAGAATGCTTCATCTTGGAAACATCAGTGCTTAAGAAGAGAAATAAAGGGAAGATAATGTGATTCAGCTCATTTTCCCATAACATTCTCGAAAGATGTTGTGTTATAAACATTTTCCAGATCTTGGATGCTGGAGGCATCTGTTGAATCCTGGTCACTGACTACAATTCCTACCGAAGAAAGGCTAGAAATGAAGGAGTGCATCTTTTTTGCATAAATATCCCTTATGTTAAAATAAGGTAGGTCATTACATTTCTCTTTGCGATCATTGTTGCATTGGTCTGGATCAATCTCTTTCTGTTTTTGATAGTACTTAGAAAACTTATTGAAAATAATGGTGATTGGAAGTGATACCACTAGTATCCCACAGATAATGCATAGGGTGCCGAGAAGCTTTCCAGCAAGAGTGACTGGGTAAGTGTCCCCATAGCCAACAGTCGTCATGCTGATGGTTGCCCACCACCAGCAAACAGGGATGCTCTGAAGTTCTGATGAGTCATCATCTTTCTCCACTGAGTAGACAAGAACTGAAAAAATAGAAATCCCTACAGACAAAAACAAAAGCAGGAGTCCAACTTCCTGATAGCTGTGTCTCAAAGTGGCCCCTAAAGACCGCAGTCCTACCGAGTGCCTGGCCAGTTTCAGGATGCGAAATATCCTCATTAACCTCAGGATCTGAACAACTTTCCCCATGTTTTCAAGATCTTCACTTTCTTCTTCCTTCGTGTCTACAGCCAGTGTAGCATAAAATGGGATAATAGACACAAAATCAATTATATTCAGTGGTTTCTTCCAGAACTTCTTTTGACTTGGAGCACTGATGAGCCTGATCACTAGCTCAGCAGTGAACCAGATGATGCATGTAATCTCCACAGCTTCCAGCACAGGGTCTTCAATCTCCCTATCATTGGCATCCAGCCTTTTAAATTCTGGCATGCTGTGAATGCACATGGCCACAATTGATGCCAGGACAACACTCAGGGACGACACGGCAATTAACTTGGCAGACAAGCAGTATGCAGGATTTTCCATTCTGACCCAGATCTTCTTTCTTATTTCACCAAAACACAGATTGTCAAACTTTTCTAGCTCTTTATCAAATATAGAAGACTCTTCATTAGAGGAGTCTATACTTCTGTCATTGCTTTTCTGATCCCAGTCTTTCTCAGGACCTTCTTCTTTCCTTTCTTGGTACCGATTGCTGCAGCAAGAATCAATGAATAGCTCATTTATGCCCCAGTACTCTATTTCCTGGCAGAAGGAAAACACACAAAGTTCTTCCATGACGTGAAGCTTGCCCGTATAGTAAAAATTCAGAACATACTGGAATAAGGAAGGATTCCTATCAAAGTAATATTCCTTGTCTGCAACACTATAATCATCACACAGTTCTAGAATAGCCTCTTCTGAATGGCATTTGAGAAGTCTCCCAAGTCTGGTGTGGGGAAAACGAAGCAAGGTGCTTTGATCCACTGATTGCTTAAAGCCACCCACATTCAAATGGATAAGTTCTGTATCTTTGCCGGGTCTGCGGAAAAATTCACCATAAACCATTTTGAACAGACGAGTTCCACTGCTGGTGGCCAATGAGATTACATTGAACCTGAAAAGAATATAAGATATTGTTAAAGCATTTAATTCACTTTTGTTCTTGTGACACATTGTTTTTTTTCCATCTCTGTTTACTGGGAAATGCTATAACAGAAATTGAAACAAAATTATGAATACAATTATTCAGCATTAAATAGACATAGGTTTAAAACAGTTTGATGGTTTAATGCAGCTTTAGAAAATTTGAAAGCAATAGGTTCTGGTTTAGCTCTCCTTAATTCTTCCTAGTGTGGAGGAAGAATGTCTAATTCATCAGTAATCAGTTTCTGTTCTACTGTCACATTGAAATTAATAGTCATTAAAAAAATCTACTTCAACAATGTAAAAAATATTTAGTTTAAAGACAGAAAACTTGTCAAACCATCAAAACATTTAGGACAAAGCTTAAGAGCAGGTGTCTCTCAATTACAGTTTCAGAAGAGTTGTATTGATTTAGATGATGTTGCAATTTATAATCCTCTACTTTCAACATTATCTGCTTGAATGTGGGCTGCAATTACTTCTGTTGTCATACCAATTAATTTATTTCTAGAGTCATCCACAGAAGAGCAGTCTGTATTCTTGAGAACATATGAAACATGCATTTGAAGCTTCCTCATTCCTGACTTCAGAGTTTTGTCTAGTACATCTTTAGGTTTCTGCACCACCTCAAGGTATTTTTCTACTTGCCTTCCTGCTCACCTGGAGGGTCACCAACCCTCTTATGACCTTGGTCAGTTCCAGAAAAAAATGCCTACTGTACCACAACCACTACGTTAATGCTGATAAGTTGGTGTTGAAATGCCATTGAGGGAAACAGAAGCTTACAGAGATCGAATGTTCCACAGAAATTTTGTATCAGCAAGTAACTGTGGATACCTGCAGATAGACAGAAGAACATTTCAATGTTCCCATATTTTACTGTAAATTACATAATTCAGATGAAGCTGAATTCAAAAAGGCAGATATAGGTACTAGCAACTATGTTAACTTTTTCAGGAGAACTTAACTCTTGCTTCCTTCTGAGGAACAGCTGTCTTCAAACCAAAACTGTCAGTTCTTACACTTGTCCTGAGATTATTACTTAAACATTAATTGATTAATACTGAGATAATTTATTTCAATTTAATATGGAGGTCCGTGAATTTTAAATGTGACAAGAGAGTACTAGAATTCTCCAGTCCTAACAGATAGACTCATATCATGCAAAGAAATTGCTTTGGTGCTCTTTAATGACTTGGAGAAGCTACTCAAGTTTCAGTAGAGCAGACAATAATTTCTATACTGGTTCATTTTTCAGTGCCTACTGCAACAGCAACAAGTATTATTCAAAGTTGGAACATGTAAGAGTTTGAATATTTTTCGCTACTCCTCAAGGTCTCCTGTCTCAGTTAATGAAGGTTATTCAGGTCATATCTATTTCCTTGTTTGTAGTGTGTGTACCATGGTTACATCCCTGCAATATCTGGCATGAGAAAGAAGCACCAGCACTACTTCATGTAAAGGAAACATGGGCATTTTTCTCAAATGTAGACTTGGACTAGATGATCTTCTAGGTCCCTTCCAACCCCTAACATTCTGTGATTCTGCTCCTCTGCTCTGGAGACACCTCACCTGGAGTACTGTGTCCAGCTCTGGAGTCCCCAACATGAACCTTATGGAGCAGGTCCAGAGAAGGGCCATGAACATGATCAGGGGCTGAAACACCTCTCCGACGAGGACAGGCTGAGGGGAGTTGGGGTTGTTCAGCCTGAAGAAGAGAAGGCTCTGGGGAAACTGGAATGTTTTCATTTCTGGGATGTTCTTTATTCTCTGGGATGAAGAACAGTCTGGTTTTATGGCATGATCAACTGTGTACATAGAAGTGATTCTACACCTTAAGATGTAGTTTGAAGACAGGTATTTATTAGCTAANCAAAACAAAACCCAAACAAACAGTATTCAGGTTTTAGATGCATTGTTTTGACATTGAAACTCAGCTGATAAAACACCATTCATGATCTAAAGCCACTGTGTTTTACAACACTATGAATAAAATAAAATACATAAAATAAAATAAAATAATCTTATGACTGGGGTGACTGGAGGTTAAAGTATATTCAAAACTAAAATTATTCACAGATTCACAGATATTAGGGTTTGGAAGGGACCTAGAAGATCATCTAGTCCAACCCCCCTGCCTGAGCAGGAATTCTTTATTGATTAATTTCAGTGAGTAAAATCTCCACCTGACTTTCAGCAATTCATTAAGATGAGAGCACCAGCAATGTAATCTGGTATTAGAAAAACCATGCAAGATCTCAGATTATCTGGACCATAACACAAACAAAACAAGCTTCACTCTTAAAGCAAGAAATTAGAGCTCAGCAAATCCTTCGTACACTAGACTCTACACTAGACTGTCAAGGCAACAATATAAAACCATATGATTATGCAGATAATATTAATACTGGTGGCTTCATGTAATTGCTTTGTGTAATAAATTCAGTGAGCAACATTTTAGTGTTTTGTTTTGAGGACACTGTAATCATCATTTCTGCAAGATATAGAGAGAAAAAAGATCTTGCTTAGGAAGACCAATATCCAGAACCTCCTATAACACTACTATTAAGTGATTTTATTTTGTTGTTTAAGGCAAGAATGTACAGGGAAGTTCCATGATAACTATGTTAACAGGAGTTTCATGATCTGAAGAATGCCTTGTTTAACTTGCAGGGACTTGATCCCTGAGCCATGAACTAGGATATTGTGCCAGGCATCGTAAGAACAATTTATGGCATTTAAACAAGTGACTCCAGCCACAGAGCAAAGATCACAGATTACAACTTCTGTCTCAGCACAACACGCTCTCTACTCAAGGGAACCCTTTATCCAACCAACTTTTTTACTCAAGGGTAAAACACTGCTCAGCTGGAAACAGTGTTTTCCTGAAGTGCCAAAGCCTGAGTTATGAACATCCTAAGAACATAAAGCTACCACAAACTTTGCAACTATCAACTTGAAGTGCAGCACTAACCTCTTTGATCTTCATTAAACAACAAGTATTCATATACAGCATAACAAACTGCTAACCATTCCAAAGCACACACTTCTTGCCCTGGAGAGAACATAAGGGAGTAAGCAAACACATACCAGATGTTAGTTACTTGGTTGATTTAATTGCTTTAGTTGGTTCAACAAGCTACTGGATAGGAACTCATATAGAATAAAAAATGAAACAAAACAGAAAAGAAAGAGGCTTACTGGAAGAATCAACATGATTTTCCAAGACAATGAAAAAAAAACCAACAAAGAGAAGTTCCAAATGTTAAGCTCGAGGGCTAAATAAAAGGCAGTCATAAGGAAAGCTGTGTGAAAAGGATACAAGCATTAGAATAAAAACCAAAATGACAGGATCCAACTCTTCCCAATCCAATTTGGAGATGGGCTCTAGCCAGCACTTCTGGAGACATTCATTACTGGTGAGGCCACAGGCCCATTGTCTGGCTTGGAAGGAGTATTGCAAATTCTGGGCTTTTAGCACACTGTGAAATCCCTAAAGCTCACAAAGGAAGAGTCACAAGAGTTTGTATAAATGGTTCCTTTGAGAGAGCTATGTCACAGATGTATAACACACCTCAAAATACTGTGGTTCCCAACCTCTTCTGGCACAAACCCCTAAAAGATTTTTTAGCAGCAATGTGAATCCCCATGACACAAATGTATTTGTCAGCAAAGTTTCTCTTTCTTAGTTATCTTTCACATAGTTTCTGCACAAAGTTTCTCTTTTTTGATGCAGGACTCCGTGAGGTCCTGCATCATAAGCCTCAGCAGGTACTTTTTGACATGTTGCATATTTGAGCATGATTGGCCGTTGGCTACTGGAAATGTTGGCTACAGTCTCAGTGTTTGATAGCATTGATCTGTTTGTGATTATCCAGGCACAATGGAAAGAAAGTTGAACTGATTTACAGTTGGATAGACTATGCTGTGCTTTAGTACTTAGAATATTCAGAGAGCACATCTCTACTGATTTTCTACCTTTTTGCTTCACAGCTATGTTGTCTATTACGTCATCTCCTTTCTACACAGTACACTTCATAAACCTCTTAAGACTAAGAAAATTCACATTACAGGATTGCTTCCTTAAAGCTGAAAAAATATAAATAAAAAGGTCCTTGTCCTACTCACACTGAAGTCAAGGGATACAACAGTGACATGAACTTAAAAGAGCACACAAATCTCTGCAACTTTACGAACTATTCACAGAGCTCAAGGATATCTTTTGTTTGTTTGTTTTTTTCCCCAAAGAATCTGATGATCTTGGTAGATTTCCAGTTTAGGATTCCCAATCCAGTAAACTAAGTTTTGAGCACTGTGACTCTAGTCTTATTTGAGCACCCAATCATACTCAGGCACCAGATTTTGCCTCCTAATGATTCACACAACCTCCCAGGCTCTAACTTCTGCTAATTTCCTGACAGTTATGAGTTTTTACAACTCACCCTAACTACACACATGCTGCTTTAGATACTTATGTATTTTTTAAAATCTGTGGCTATGACCCTAACAAACTTCATCTCAAGATCAAAATTTTCAATAATTTTTTAAGTGTTTGAATTTGCCCACTTGTCATAAGACAAATACTTGTCCAATGCACCACGCAAAAGTACTCTTTTTGCTTTCTGATTCACTAAGCATAGTAAGACTTCTAAATGCTTGTAATTCACTTGATCAATCACAATTAAGGATTTGGACTGAAATCCAATTAGTATGACTTAAGCTATTATCTGTCAGGTGGGCAGTAATAACTGCTTTAACACACATAATTAAGCCTGAAAGAATATTACTTGGCCCAGCCTCTTTCATGGTGATATAAGCACTAACCATCAACTTTTCTTTGTAATATTTGACACAGTTAACTGCAAAGTCAACCACAAAGAGTTTGTGGAGGCAGAGGTTAACTTTAAAAAATCATCCTCCACAAATAGCAAGATTGTGTGAAGAAACTGCTCTGTGCTTACAGATGTTCTCTGAAGCAAAGGGGATAAATTCATCAGTGAAATTATTTGCTCAGTTATAATTTATTTTTTACATTCCATTGGCAGTGAAGTCCTTTATCCAGAATATTGCATTAAAAATGCCATGAAAATAACAGAATTATGCAACTCCATTTCTCTTAAAAAAGATTGAGTACAACCTCCCAGTAGACCTTATGTAAATAAAGTTTTGAGTTGAAACATCCAGGGCCAAATCTTGTTCTGACGTTACTTCAGTGTAAGCCTACTTGGCCAAGTTCACTCTGGTACAATTCTATTGATGTCACCAGCCCGTTTTAGAAACTGGACTTGCAACAGATGTTCATGAGTCTTTGCAATAACATGGAGATAGAAAGAAAAGAACAACATTCGGAAACAATAGTAGATGCTAGGAGCACAGCTGACAATAAAATATAAAATCATTTAAATACCTGCACCTGTGGAAAAATTGGTCTTCAAGGCAAAATATAGTTGTTGGGGTTTTTTTAATCACCTCCTCCAAAAAACTGTGTAAGGAAGAAATGGAGCTATTATAACTCAGATTAAAAGAACAAGAAGGACTAAGGGTATAAGCACCTCCATGAGATGTTTCATACCACTTAGCTTAGGCACATGTTTTCGGGTGGGGTGAAGCAACAGGGGTGAAGTCCATCTTAGTAATGACTAGATAAACAGCCTATATGACTGGTGTGATAAAGTGCCTAATTTAGATGTGGCTGCTACTAAGTAAAATGAATCCTCCCAGAGTGAAATTCTACTTATTTTCACTATGAGGATGATGGCAAGGACAGACTATATGCCAAGGGATAAGAAAGGGGCAAGGAAAAAAAGTGCCAGCCTTTTGGGGAATCTTCTTTGGGAATGAAGCCTGTGATCTGAATTGCTTTATCATACACATGAAAAGCAGGGAATGAGACCTAATACTACCTAGTTATCAGAATGTCATCTTGTAAAAAGATTAAAGGAAAATAAAAAAAAAAAAAGATATCTTTTTTCTAACTTGAAAGCTCCTGGAGATAATACACATTATGACAATTAACAAGGCTTGTACCTTGCAACGTTCCCAAAGGCTTTGCAATTTCTGTTCATATAAATTAAAAGTTCATTATCCACCTTAACTAAGTTGAAATGACATATGAAAATGTGTTTGCTTGAAAATCCACTCATAAATCCCCATTGATTAGGCATAGTTATAATGCTGAAGTTACAATACCTGTTGGCTTCCAGCTGACCACAGCAAGCATTTCCTTGAGCTGCATTTTGACAATTGCTGATGGTCACAGAAATACTTAAGAAGATGAGAAGATCCCAAAGGTACTATTATGACCAGGTGAGCATTGTTGCGGCTTGATTATAAAATTAACTGTCTCTCTCCTGGTTAAAATTTTGGCAATACTCTTATTTGACAGGTCATCTTAATGACACCCATCAAGAACATAGTTTCAAAACAAGAAGTACTATTTGAAGTGAGCATTCCAACCTGTAGGTGAAAGGATCTCTGCAATGATGTCAGTTTCTACAGATCCTTTCTTTAAATTAATATTCTGTACCCCAGTTTCCACTGAGTCCTCCATTGTTTCCATTCAAGTACTTCTCCAATAAGCATGATGGACATAAAATCTTGTTTTATATATTGTGCCAATTTGTGGCACCCCTAGTGGTCAAAAACATTTGATACATGATCCCAGCATCAGACACTTCTCCATGTAGGAAAAAATGACATGGAATAAAGATACATCTCTGTATTTCTCAAAAACAATTCTGCATTCTTCTTTCATCACTGTTTAGTCTAGAGTCTAAGGAGGTCCTCAGTGAAACTCTATTTCATTCATAGCAGTAGCCTAGCTTTGCAAAGTTAATTACCTACATAAATAAGATTATACATATAATATATGTATAATATATCAGGCCTATGAGAAAGATGGAGGCAATCTTTTTAGCAAGGCCTACAGCAACAGGACAAAGGGTAATGGTTTTAAACTAAAAGAGGGTAGATTTAGACTAGATACAAGAAAGAAATTCTTTTTTTTTTACAATGAGGGTGCTGAAACACTGGAACAGGTTGCCCAGGGAGGTGGTAAATCATCAATCCCTTCAGACATCTGAGGTCAGTCTGGACAGGGCAACCTGCTATAGTTAAAGATGTCCCTGCTCACCACAGGGTGTTTGGATTAGATGACCTTCAAAGGTTCTTTGCAACCAAAAGCATTTTATGATTCCAATATAATTCATTCCCTCTCTCACCTCAAAGCAGGATCACTTATTCCTAAACATTTTTTGACAGATGTTTATTTAACCTCCCACAATAAAACCTGCCCAGAGAGGTTGTGGAATCTAGTCCAGTGCTTGACAGCCCTTGTTCTCTTGAAGCTATTTTCCTAACTTCTACTTAAGCAAACTGTGCTGCAGTTCAGGCCTATGGATGTATATACTTTCTGTAGATTTGGAATGGGATGGAGTAACTGAGGATGGACAACAGAAACTGTCTATCTACAAATTCTCCCAAAGAGTTCCACTTCTTCCTTTGAATATATCTAATTTAATTTGGCAGTCTGAGTAAAGTTACATGGTACTTATTTTTTTATGTTTTTTAAAAAGTCTATTAATCTCAAAGATAAACAAAGATTTTTCTTTACCACTGTGAAATTCTCCAAGATACTTGCAGGGTCTCTTAGGCAACAAGAACAAAAGCAATTGTTACTGTGGATATTTTGGGTGAAACCTTCAACTGAAAAAAAAACATAAAAAGATTTATGTTTCAAGCATGCTAATTTCACTAAAGGAGTCCATTTTGTAAAAAAATAAAAATAAAAATTAATTCCCTTGACCCCATACAACTGTAGCATGGTGCTGCAGAAACATTAGACGCAGACCAAGCTCTGGGGACATGCTGGTCAGAGCCACTGTATAATACCCACTTACACTTAGTTTCTTGGAGCACTTTGATTTTGAGACACACCATCACCACTCCTGTACAGGCTGCAATTCTGTTTCACCCCTCCTCTTGACTTTCCAGGTAGTAAGACAAATTAATTTGTTTTTGGAGGTTATCTTATCCAACCTATGTTCAAAGGTGGTCCAGTTAGAAAAGGCTGTTCAGGGCCAATTCAGTTTTGAATGTCAAGGATTTCCAAAAGTCTTGGGACAACCTGGGCTGATGTTGGACCCCTCTTATGGTGAAGATTTTTTGTAAAGTCTAATGAGACACTTTTTTTTTGGTTCCAGCTTGGGTTCACTGTCTTGCATGCCACTGCTGTGCCTCTCTGAGAAAATTTCCCCATCAGGTAACTGTAAACCATAGTAAACTACTGCAGCCAAGATTGAGTTTCTCCAGGATGATAAAATTCTTTTTAAGACCATCCAATCAGCATATCAGTGCAGTATTAGCCATCTCAGTCCTCAAAAAACAAAGGTACTTTCCCCACTTAATTCAACTTGGCTGTCCCCATAGAGCACTTATCAAAAAAGGACATTTACTATAAAATGGATGAAGCAAGCACATGGCAGAATAAGATATAAAATCACATCTCTGTAGAGTGTTCACTTGACTATTCATAGAAATGGCTGAAGCACTGTCATTGTATGCAAAAAGGAATATTCAGCAAGTAAGTTTTTCACCAAAGAAGCATTAGTCCTGCCAAAGCAATTCATCTCAGCTTCTGTCAGTATTATTGTCCATTGTGTATTTTAGGAAGTGTTGAGTAGCTGCTAACACCTGGATTTACATATGCAAAATAATAACACACACTGGGAAAACTTGTAAGATACTGTAGGTGTTGTGTGTGTGGGATGGATTCTGGAACTATTAATGCAAGTGTTTGCACAGCCCATGACAATACAGCCATTTACTCAACCCAATGTTAGACCCTATGAAGTTACTCGGGTGTAATTTTACTATTGCCTTCCAATGATAGAATGTTTGGAACAGAATATAAAGCCAAAACAAATGAGGAGGAAGTTAAAAAAAACCAGAAACAGCCCTTTCTCTCCCTCCTCCTACCTTATTTTTACTAACACATTTTTCTAATATTTTAGAGGACCCCTACAAATACCCAGAGAAGAAAAAAAAAACAAAAACAAACTGACAGGTGGCTGGGTAAACCCTAATCTCACAAAACCAACAAAGGTTTTGTGTAAAATATTAAAAGGATGGGGAAATTCTTCACTTTTTGCCTGGGCTACCCTTCAGCAAGACAGATTCACAAACTCCCACAACGAGCCCAAAGGATTTTGAAGGCATCATAATATGCAAACAGTTCATACCAACAGGTTCATAGGAAAATCTGAGACTCTGATTATATATCTTCAGAGAAGAAAGAATTAGATTTAATTAAGCATATGCAGTGCATTGGAAGAAACTAATTTAAGAGCAGTTTATATTTGGGTTTAGTTAGTAGTTTCCCTTTATAGGGTGCTGCTTGAAGAAAAGTACAATACTTAAACAAAAATCTTGTTGGCCTTAGTAGCAGCATGAACCCAGAACTCACGAAGAGGAAAAAGAAGACATCCAAAATTACTTTTCTGTCTTTTGGTCTATGTTTGAATGAAGCACTTCAGTATAAACTCAGTAAAACCTTGGAGAGAAAAATGATGACTTCTGCCTCTCACTCCATTTGTGCAGCAGTTTCCCATGGGCCCCATGGGCCCCAAAGATCTTTAAAGTTCAGACTTTGTGCCTGAATACATAAACACTTGATACCAGCTGAAATCAGTAAGATTTATCACTAAGAGAAACATGTCTGATTGCTTAAGTTCCAAGCTTCAGGCTCAGAGCCAGGAGCTGTCAGGAGTGCCAGCTGAGACTCAGTTCAGTTTCAAGATAGAGGTGGATATACCCAAGCAAAAAGACTCTCTTTCAATTCACACTGGATTTCTTACAGCTAATGAATAAATGTGTGGTTAAGTATTACCTTGAACCAGAGGTTTTGGTCAGGTCTGAGGATAACATAGCTTCAGAAGACTGAGACATATCCTCTGCTTCCAGCACTTACAGAAGACCTCAGAAAAGGCTGGCTTCATGGCCAGGAGATGGATGGAGCACCTCAGGGAGACAGGAATAAGCACTTTGCCCAGAAGCAAGTGCTTGTACATTCTTTTCTCATTTTTTTCAGATTCACGGGTTTCAATGTGTCCCAAAACAACTCTTNTCAAAGGTGGTCCAGTTAGAAAAGGCTGTTCAGGGCCAATTCAGTTTTGAATGTCAAGGATTTCCAAAAGTCTTGGGACAACCTGGGCTGATGTTGGACCCCTCTTATGGTGAAGATTTTTTGTAAAGTCTAATGAGACACTTTTTTTTTGGTTCCAGCTTGGGTTCACTGTCTTGCATGCCACTGCTGTGCCTCTCTGAGAAAATTTCCCCATCAGGTAACTGTAAACCATAGTAAACTACTGCAGCCAAGATTGAGTTTCTCCAGGATGATAAAATTCTTTTTAAGACCATCCAATCAGCATATCAGTGCAGTATTAGCCATCTCAGTCCTCAAAAAACAAAGGTACTTTCCCCACTTAATTCAACTTGGCTGTCCCCATAGAGCACTTATCAAAAAAGGACATTTACTATAAAATGGATGAAGCAAGCACATGGCAGAATAAGATATAAAATCACATCTCTGTAGAGTGTTCACTTGACTATTCATAGAAATGGCTGAAGCACTGTCATTGTATGCAAAAAGGAATATTCAGCAAGTAAGTTTTTCACCAAAGAAGCATTAGTCCTGCCAAAGCAATTCATCTCAGCTTCTGTCAGTATTATTGTCCATTGTGTATTTTAGGAAGTGTTGAGTAGCTGCTAACACCTGGATTTACATATGCAAAATAATAACACACACTGGGAAAACTTGTAAGATACTGTAGGTGTTGTGTGTGTGGGATGGATTCTGGAACTATTAATGCAAGTGTTTGCACAGCCCATGACAATACAGCCATTTACTCAACCCAATGTTAGACCCTATGAAGTTACTCGGGTGTAATTTTACTATTGCCTTCCAATGATAGAATGTTTGGAACAGAATATAAAGCCAAAACAAATGAGGAGGAAGTTAAAAAAAACCAGAAACAGCCCTTTCTCTCCCTCCTCCTACCTTATTTTTACTAACACATTTTTCTAATATTTTAGAGGACCCCTACAAATACCCAGAGAAGAAAAAAAAAACAAAAACAAACTGACAGGTGGCTGGGTAAACCCTAATCTCACAAAACCAACAAAGGTTTTGTGTAAAATATTAAAAGGATGGGGAAATTCTTCACTTTTTGCCTGGGCTACCCTTCAGCAAGACAGATTCACAAACTCCCACAACGAGCCCAAAGGATTTTGAAGGCATCATAATATGCAAACAGTTCATACCAACAGGTTCATAGGAAAATCTGAGACTCTGATTATATATCTTCAGAGAAGAAAGAATTAGATTTAATTAAGCATATGCAGTGCATTGGAAGAAACTAATTTAAGAGCAGTTTATATTTGGGTTTAGTTAGTAGTTTCCCTTTATAGGGTGCTGCTTGAAGAAAAGTACAATACTTAAACAAAAATCTTGTTGGCCTTAGTAGCAGCATGAACCCAGAACTCACGAAGAGGAAAAAGAAGACACCCAAAATTACTTTTCTGTCTTTTGGTCTATGTTTGAATGAAGCACTTCAGTATAAACTCAGTAAAACCTTGGAGAGAAAAATGATGACTTCTGCCTCTCACTCCATTTGTGCAGCAGTTTCCCATGGGCCCCATGGGCCCCAAAGATCTTTAAAGTTCAGACTTTGTGCCTGAATACATAAACACTTGATACCAGCTGAAATCAGTAAGATTTATCACTAAGAGAAACATGTCTGATTGCTTAAGTTCCAAGCTTCAGGCTCAGAGCCAGGAGCTGTCAGGAGTGCCAGCTGAGACTCAGTTCAGTTTCAAGATAGAGGTGGATATACCCAAGCAAAAAGACTCTCTTTCAATTCACACTGGATTTCTTACAGCTAATGAATAAATGTGTGGTTAAGTATTACCTTGAACCAGAGGTTTTGGTCAGGTCTGAGGATAACATAGCTTCAGAAGACTGAGACATATCCTCTGCTTCCAGCACTTACAGAAGACCTCAGAAAAGGCTGGCTTCATGGCCAGGAGATGGATGGAGCACCTCAGGGAGACAGGAATAAGCACTTTGCCCAGAAGCAAGTGCTTGTACATTCTTTTCTCATTTTTTTCAGATTCACGGGTTTCAATGTGTCCCAAAACAACTCTTACTTGATTGTAAACTATACTATGAAACCCAAAGAGCTAACTTGTCCTTCATTTTTCATTTTTCTGTCATCCTAACAAATTAATCAAAATAAGTGGGAAAAAATGCTCTCTGCCTAGCCTAACACACAGCAAACAGTAAACCAAAATCACAACCCCCGGAAAAGAACAACTTACAAAAAAATTAGACCTTAAACACCAGTAGTAGTTTCAAACTAATGGCACTGAGCTAAAATATCAGCAAGGACCTGTGCTATCCTGCTTCTTCAGCTCAAGTTTTTACCAGTTTCATGGGTCAAAACCATACTGATTTACAATAATTGTACACTAAAGTAATGCTGTAGATTTATCATTGCATCCCACAAACTGTGAGGCTGATTCTTCTCTTACTGAAGTCAAGAATGAGATGCAAATCAAAGCTGTCAGAGTTTTCCTGTGTTAGTTATCTTCCTCCCACAAGTAACCTGCCTATAGCTACAGCAGCAATCAATGTGGTAGGTTCAGAGAAACGTAACAGAAAAACAAAGAAATATAATATGCCTCCAATATAGGGCAGCAAATTCCTAACACCAAGTTTTACAAGACTATCACACATGGGACATGTTTGTTTGTAAATCTCACAGCACTTTATTAACTTAGAAGTGCTGTGAGAGATGCCTTGAGCTCCAGGATCCAGGCTCTCTCTTTGGAGACTGAACCTGAGACCTGAGACCTGAGACTTGAGAAGTGACCTGTTCACCATCATATAGCTCTGTTTTACTTCTTGTTCTGCTTCAACATTCATTCCCAAGTCCATAAAGACTCTGTCTTTGCTTGGCTTTTAGTGAGAAGAAGAAACAAAAAAAAAAGAGAAGACAAGCAGCCCTCTGCACAGGTTGAGCTCTGAGCCTGTCATAGAGTAGCACTGGGCTAGAATGATTGAACACATGGAAGAACTAATCAGTTTTTACTATATCAGTTGGCACCTAAATTGCTTGTCCAAATTGATAAACAAAGGACAAAAATGTACCAAAAAAAAAAATGGAAGACGAAAAAGAGAAGTGATATTCTCTCTGTCTCAGATGATAAAAAAACCTGTCATCCTTAAACCAGCCACACTCTGTTTTGCCCATGTACCCTTTGCTTGTTTTTACTGGCAGGTTGGTAAGACCAAAAAAGGAAAAAAAAGGAAAAAAAAAAAAAAAGTAAAGTTCATTTATTAGCCTTTACCTCAAGACAATCCTGTTCAGATCATATGTGTCTCCAGAAGAATAGGTACTCCTCCAGAGCAGTCACACCTTGCCAGCACAATCCCTTGCAGGGCAAGAGGAGACAACTGCATCCCTTGCTGCTGCTGGCAGACTGGATGGTGCAGTGCTGCTTGCCTGCCACTGCACTTGGATCAATTCTGCTGGATCAAAAACAGGCAGCTCCACCTGTCCAAGTTCAACCTTCAGAACATAAACCTACCTGAAAGAGATGGTAACAGACAGAGCAAACTGCAGCCAGCCTGGTATCTGCAGTCAGGGCATGTGGCCACTCTGAACAGAAGGGAGTCCAAAGGGCTGGGATGCGACAGCCTCTCCTTCTACCCCCCTCCTCCCACCAGCAATTCCTCATCAGTTATGAGAGCTGATAAATCAAGAACTCTCACCTCAGCCCCCACTCACCTCTCAGAGATGGGAAGGCAAAAAGGATATGGCACTTTCATGTGAAAGGTGAGAACATGACCTGGAGAGTTTGTGGATAACGGGATGGAGAACAGCAAATCATGATGACATTGGGAGTACCTAGCAGGGAGTTATCAGTGAGGGAAAGAATTTAGAGGGGCCAAAACAAATTAAGCCTTCCACAGTCCTTTGTATCAACATTACCAACATTTCAAACACAGAAACCTCCATGCTTAACTCCAGACTTACCCTACCTCCTTTGCCATGACCAAAAATCAAGCTTTCGGGTTTTACCTGTAACACAGCAAATGGCCTGAAACCAAAGAAAACTAAGCTCCAGAACAAGAACAGTGAGCACAACAGGACCTTCTAAGAGAAGTGATAAGGCTCGTATTTCCAAAAGGCAAATCTCTCTTGAAAATGAGATCATGAACGTGGAATGAGCTCCCTCAGAAAATAAAGACCAACATGGTCAAAACCATCGTCCTCTGCAAGCAAGATAAATATTTCAGAAGTCATACCTTCTACAGCAGAATGAAAAACAAAGTAAAAGAAAACCATTACAAGCAACTATCACATACAGAACACAAAAAAAGGACATGTTACCCATAGACAACAGCAGTTTAACACACTACTGTTAAGACTTCAGATATATGATGAATGATGGTAAGACAAGACAGAATAAAATATATTCAAATCAAATGGAAAGTAGAGTATAAAGGGAAGAAGCATCAGTACAATACAGAAAAAAATAAAAAGGGACGGGAAGAAATGGTGTATAAAAAATAATAAGTGGTAAAGAATGGAGAAGTGAACTGGAGTTAGACCTTGGAGCAGATGATCACCTAACATTAACTGGTGCTGAACCATTGAAGCAGGTCAAGGACAGTTTCTGTAAGTTGAGTATTTGGCATGCTTCACAGAACCAGACAAGGCCTATCAGACAGCACCCTGCCTGTTCTTCAGGGGGTGTTTTCCCTCTTAGAAAGTAAAGAGGCAACACAGGAAGAAAATAAGATGAGCTCATAAATTAAAAAAGAGAAAGAGGCTAAAGAGAAAAAACTACACGAAGAGCATGAGCAAGAAAAGAGCAAAGAGACCAGGCAAAGGCAAGATAAGAAGAAAATATCCACAGGTTAGTGGAATACATTTTATTTATTCATGATCTCTCTTTTATTATGTGTCCTTGGCAGACGTCCCATAACTGAAAATTTGCAAGGCAGAGAATGATGAGAGGTTAGAGACTTAAGCCTTCTTTCTAGTCATTAGCCTTGGGCAGATCTTTCTAATGTACGTGCCCAAGCAGCAAGTAAACAAGTTCTTTAAATCAAGAGCCTTTATACAGGAGGCATGCTGCAAACCAATGAGCTTAGCTACAGAGCAGTTCTTGGGAGAAAAGACAATAACCAAGCATGGCCACAACCTGTTTTCAAGTAACCAAGCTGAAGGACAGGCTGTGAAGACAGACATTGCCCAGCGGGATCCAGCCTGTTTCTCTCTCATCCCAGCACACACCAGGCTGCAGGGCATCTGTCTTTCACACACACTCCTTGTTAACCAGCACTGCTTTACCTGAGAGCATGTGAGGTCCAGCTTGCTCAGCTGGCAGAGGGATGCAAATAGCAGGCAGGCAGAGGAGAGGTGGCAGCAGCCTCTGGCAGTGATCCTGGCAGAGATGTGTCCAAAGCTGGCTTCGCTGAGGGTCCAGACAGAACAAAGAGCTCCCCTCTGGCACATACACCAGTGCTGAGTGGGGAAAGCCCGGCTGCCTCCACTCTCCATATGGGTTTAAGGTGCCTCTGCAGCTCAGTTTAGTCACTGCTGAACCTTGTTTTGTATTGAGGCAGAACCTAGCCCATTGTCTTGGCACTATTAGTAGTTGATTTTATCTTGCCTGTAGCTGTAATTCCACAGCTAAGGTGACATTTGTGGTTTAATACTGACTAATCTGATGTGGTTTGGGGTGGTTTTATTCTTTTTGCCCTGAGAAATTTGCTAAGTCCTGGAGAGGGTGAACAAAAAAAAAAATATTGTTCTTAAGGACCTCTCTGTTTCTAAAAAGGACACTTTAGGAGAACATTTTACATCACCTGTCTCAGGAATAATGCTAGGGATCACACTGGAGTTTGCACCAGTTCGTCTGAAAACCACTATTCATTGATTTTCTTTTGCCCACACTCACAAATAGGAAGTTGAAAGGCTGCTAACATTGCTGTGGGTTGCCTTAGTGCGGAGACTGATAACAAGACACAGACATTTAGATACAGTGTTCACAGAAGGTCTCTTCAAAAAGAGCTTTAAATGTCCTCTGCTATGGATACATATAGATTTTTCTTATTTTAAGATCATTCAAACAAATCTGTTCAGCCTGTACAAAGAAGGTCTAACAGACATGTAGAGATCCGTGACTTAGGAAATTTGGATACTATTTCTGGACTTTTCCCATTTTCAGTTACTGCAACTGAAAAAAATAAATTATGATAATGTACCTCTTTAGAAAAAGAGCTGGTTTGAAATCTGTAGATAACAAGCACCATATAGAAGATCATATGATTACTGTAAGTAAAGCTCTTTTATCATCATTTAGCTACCTACCTATATACAAATAATTCACACAATTTCAGAACATAAAATCACTTTTGTCTACTCATAGTGCTATCTCAGCAGAAGTCTATATACAGAAAAGAAGTTTTTTCTTATTACCCTAGGGAGGATACAGTTCTCTATCATAAAAAAAAAAAACCAAACCAAAACAAAACAACAACCAAACACAAAAGAAAACAAAACAAAACAAAAACAACAAAAAAAAAAACCCACAAAAAAACCCAAACACAAACCACCCCAATCCAAAAAAAACCACAGGAACAAAACCAAAACAACATTCTCATCACAAGTGATTACTGGTAGCTTCCCCCCCAGCAGCAAAGTTCCCCCCAAACACACCTCCAAAGTTAAAAAGACACCTCTGCTTTGTAGTGAGCTTCGGATATGATCAAATCCTGACAAAACTGCAGATTATTTAACCCTAACTGCATGGAGCAGAAAAGTACTTGGGAAAATGATGTGGCTGTGACCAAGGAAAACAAGAATATGTGGCCCAAGGCATGCCACTGAAAATGAGACCTTCCCAAGGTATCAGGTCAGACACCCAGAATTTGACTCACACATACCCTCTGGAAATCCTGGCTAATGTACAAAGATTATTCTTGCCTCCTCTGTCCTCTTAGAATATTATTAGCTCAAGTACCTTATGCCATCTATTGGCCTAGACCAGTTCTGGATGCTCTGAGAACTTTAATTCTGGGAAAGCAACTGTGTTAAAAGGGATCTGTTGGTAGGTATGTAAAATTCCACTAATGAAATCACCACAATGCTGCTGCTTAGAGATCTACCTTCCCCAGCAGAGATCAACTCCTGGAATAACCAGCAGTTATTCCAGTCAAACAATATTGACATGGGGCTATCCCACTGTCAAGAAAATCCAGAAAATAAGCAGTGAGGATTTTCACTGTCTTACAGAAGCAGATAAGTGTTTTTAGAAAAAGAAGAAAGCCCCTTCAAAAACCACTTGGATCTAAAATCAGGTAAACTACCCCCAACTTTGTAATTCTCTTTTAAATCAGCTACGCAGGGAGAAGAAACTTCTCTCACTTTTCTTTAGCCACAGAGGCTACACGGATGCTTAAATCTAGTTTACTTTTTAATCTAAATGTGTTTTTAAAAGGCAAGGCAGAGCTCTGTAATGCTAAGGGGATTCAAAGACATCTCTATTGATCCACTCCCGCACAAGCCATTAAAAAGCAGCCACGGTGAAGTCGTCAGGAAAACGGTGAGGCCGCCTTGGTAGAGCCCGTCCCCTCCTCGGTCCCTACAGCCGCCCCCTCCAAAGAGCCGCCTCATTTCAAGGCAACGGAGAGAGGCTGCGAGTCCCGAGGGGAGAGTTCAGGGCGAGACCTGCGGTGCAACGAAGCCCTCCGGGGTTCCTCCAGGGCCAGCCTGCATCCCCCTCTCTCCTTCACTTCTTCCCCCGGCTGTTTGCCTCGCATCGCGCCGAGCCGAGCCGCGCCGGCTGCCCCCTCCCCAGCCAGCCGCGGGGCCGCCCCGCCGCGGTGGGGAGCAGCGGGAGCGGGGCGGGGAGCAGCGGGTGCGGGCCGGGGAGCAGAGGTTGAGGGCCGGGGAGCTGCGGTTGCGGGCCGGGGAGCAGCGGGAGTGAGCCGGGGAGCAGCGGGAGCGGGCGGCGCTTCCTACCTGGAGCTCCGGGCCACCGCCGGCCGCCCCGCCGCGCTCCTCCCGTCCCCGCGGGGCCGCACCGCGCAGCCCGAAGTGGGAGGGGAAGGAAGCCGGCAGCGGGAGGGCTCAGGAGAATCCCCACCCCAGCCTCGGGCATCGCCCCGGCTCCAGCCGCGGCGTTCCGCTGATGTCCCAGTGCCAGAACTGGCACCGTCCCGGGCGGGGCGGGCGCTGCCGCCGAACCGCGCTGCCTCTTCCCCGGAGGGTCCCGCAGCGCCCTCGGGGGTTCCTGCTCTGCACCGCGGGGTCCCGCACCGTGCCTGAGAAGTGCCACCTTGATTCTGGGGAGTCCCGCTGCGCACCCCGGGGTCTCGCACGGTGCCTGAGAATTGCCCCTTTGCTTCCGGGAGATCCCGCTCCGCTCCCGGGAGTTCCACTGTTTATACCCGCTCGGTTGCGCTCGGTGCTTTCCCTAGAAGTCTCGCTACGCGCCCGGGAGATCCTGCTCCGTGGTGCCGGGAAGTCCCCCATCTCCCCCCGAGGGACGCTTTCCTCTCTCAGAGAGTTCCCGCACTTTGCCTGGCGTTTCCGCAACGCACCCGTGAGGCTCTCACACCGCACCCAGAGAGTCCCGCTCCGCGTCCAAGGCGGGGACGCCCCGCTAAGTGCCCTCGGTTGTTCAGCACCCACCCAGACCACGTCCCCAAGGCACGCGTGGGGACCTGGCTGCTCTGCTCCCTCCCGCAGCCACCTACCAGGCACCAGCAGGCAGCTCCCCTCTCTCCCACGACTCGGAGGAAGGCGCGGGGAGAGGGGCAGCCCGGCTGGAGAGGGGGATGCTGTCGAGGCTGGGCCCCCGGGGGAGGGTTGGAGGCGCCTCCTCCTGCCCCCCGGGCTGCGGCAGCGCGGAGCAAGTTCGGCGGCTGCGGCGGGTCCCCGCTCAATGCGCTGCTCGGCTTTTACCTTCCCGCTTTTGTGCAGCGGCGGTGCCAAGTACCACGCAGATAATGAGGAGGCGAAGGGGATTGATCCGCTATCGATTCACTAGAGCTTATTTGCTGAAGTGGCAAACGCACGGTGTTATGTGCCGGCTGTACAGCGTTAAGATGTGGAGTGTCCCCACACGCTGCAGTGGGAAATGATTCCTTATTATGTCTCAGAGTAGCTGTCTGTATCATTTCTGCCATAATCAAAGGCAGAGGGTACTGGGAAGGAAGGCCAGTTCCAAGTGTAACTGCAAAGCAGAGCCATGCCAACCTTTGGGAATGGAACATTTTGCCCATTCCACTTGCATTGTTTTGAAAATAGCCACGGATTAACATGTGTTATTCCTTTGTTACAATTTTTGACATAAAAGAAAGTATTTTCTTCACTTTTGGATTGGTTTGGGTTGCTTTTTTTTTACAAAACTTTTCATTAAAGAAGTCATCCAAACCATCAACATCATAATAAACTACTGCAGGATTCAGGAAAAAAAACAAACAAACCACCAACCCACAAACAAAAATAAAACACCTTAGTAGGTATTCCTGCTATAGGTTTTTTTCCCTGATCAATCTTCCCTGGAAAAAAATAATGCACAAGTGTTGCAGAAAATTATTCTCTGGGGGGGTTTATTATGTTGTTTTAATTTTTCCAGAATTAATTACATGTTTTAAGGAAAATAACCCTATGACCTCTTGTTTTACAGTCAATATGAATACCACTTTTCTGTGTTCCTAATTTTGAAGTCTTACAAATGTCCTCAGTTTGAAGATTGAGGAGAATGGGGATCCTGATATATTTCCCTTTGGCTATGTTTACTGGTATTCCCTTAAATTACTATTGCTATGCAGAAAAGGTTCTTAAGAGCTATGGTGTATAATTGCATTAATAAATACGTTGTTTATCACCTTCCTGTTTCATTAATCACAGGAGTTTTAATCACTGGAGAATACAGCTTGTCCAGATATTACATCAACTCTTCAAAGTTGTACACAGCAATCTGCAATTCTTCTACATGTTTATTTGAAAAACATAATTAACCAGCAGTATATTAAGATCAGAAGTAATGACCTGCACAGAATGACATTTAGTTATGGAAAGCTTGTGAGAAAGTGATGCAGAATGAATTTTTCAGAACCATCCAAATACAAGAATGTGAACAGAATACTTCCTGAAGACAAATGAGGTCATCTTAGTGGGTCATTTGGAGATTTCAGCATAAAATTTGAAAGATCCTGCAGAAATATTGTTACTGACTTTGGAAAAGTTACTGCAGCACAGAAACCCATCAGACAGTTATACAACATAAGTCATCAGAGGCAAGAATGTGAGATGCTGGAAATTGCTCAGGAAGGTGAGTGGCAGCTCCCTGGGCAGCAAAGGCACTTAAGTTTCTGTAGTAGCTGGTGAGATCTGTAGTGGCAAGTGGGGATATGTTGGGCTCATTGCTCAGGTCGACACGCCTGGTAATACTGGTGACCCTGTCTTTTGCCACTGTTGTGACCACTGGCTGTGTCCCAAGGTCCTGCTCTGCCTGGCATGCAGGGTAGGAACGTGCTGTCTTGGCTCCTCACTGAGACTGCAGAGCTGCAACTTGTATTATCGTAACTTACAGCTCCTTACATCAGCATGATCTTGCATTGCTCTTTTCTGGACAACAGACCCAGTCCCTTGGGGGCAGCACATTTAGAAATGCCAGTTCTCTCCTCCCAGTGTTCTGCAGACTCAGACATCTCTTTATTATCCACATCAAGAAATATCACAAGACTAGGAATTGCATTTCATTTTTGTATTTGATGCATCGTGGTTTCTTTTCACATAAGCAGCGTCTGAGCACTGAACTGTCTGAAGGAGCATCTTCCCTTACAAAGTAGTTTTTCATGTGCTTCCACTAAAACACTGAAACTCCCTAAAGCTGTGACCATGCTTTTACAAAGAGGGCTGACTTGAGGTTTTTGGCAGGTTTTTGCATCTTCATTTGAAATCACGCCCTGGAATTTACTTGACTCGTTCATCTGAAAAAGGAGAGAGGTCATTTCTAGCTTACTGATGCAGGAAAACTTACTGGCAGCTGTTTATGGTGGGCATGAGCTTAACTGCTGGCAGCAGAAAAAAGAGATGAAGGAAAATCTGGGCTAGAGCACCATCATCTTCATTGCACTGCAGTGTTTTACAATATTGCAAAATGGTGTTAACTCTTGCTCACCAGCTTAACAGGATTGTGAGAGGAAGGCTGTTACAGGGAAAGTGGCATGTGTAAAGCTGGCTCACAGTATCATGTGCTCTAGGCAAAGGTCAAAGAGAAATATTTATATTCTGGAACAAATAATTACTAATTACTTTTTTTTTACAAATATAAACTCCTTCAAAAGTGCTGGCAATGCATTAACTCATGACAAAATGGTTTCAAATCATTATTAAGATGAGAGGATTTTCACTCATGGAGTGAAAAGTTTGCACTAGTGAACATATGGCTACATCAGAAGGGATTGTGACCCCCCCATAAAATGGCTTACATCCTTTTTATGGCTCCTTAAAGCATGCAGTGAGCCTATCCAAAATCAAGCTGCCACTGGCTAATCTAAACTGGAAACAACAATGGCCTGAGCACTGTTGTGTATGAGTTTGTTGTGTTTGTGTAATGCTGCCATCCCTAGGGGCTGGCCATTTTCCCCCCTATTTGTTTTCTTCCCTGAATTGCCTTCATTCAACCAAATTCTGTCAGCAGTTTCACCAGAGGGACCCTATTAAAGGCAAATGAACTCAATGTTCTTCCTCCACAAATGCTCGTAATTTAAACTGCACAGCTATGGGACAAAGTGGGAGCAACTCTGCCTTAGGTACTTTCTTGAGGAGAAAAGACTGGGGGAAAAAAAAGCAATTAGAATGGCAATTCTGTCAGTGGGAGCTGAATCTGTTTTGCTCTGCCTGTTACCATCCCACCCATGCCAGTTTGCAGGAGGGAACATGGGACAGGGACTGCAACATTACTTCCAGTCCCTGCAGTGTTTGCTGAATGGTCACCACACACCAGTGACCACAGGGATTTGTCACTGTCCTCACAACAACTCATATGAATCACAACTTCTCACTCTCCCATTGACATGTATTTCTCAGGGCAGGACTCTGGGTTTCATTTAAACCCTGACTAGATGCAAACTGTGTCATTTGATTGAGTTTTACATGAGGTTTGAACTACATCCATAGAAGCTCAATCCTCCCTCTCATATAAATCAGAGGAACTACTGTTGTAATATTATGTTTTTACATTGTCACAAGTGAGAGATAGATTGGAAACAGAGCACTCCTGTGCTTGCTTTTGTGTTCCAAATCAGGGGACTGTCTGTGCTCTTTTGATTCAAGAAAATCAGTGGGAATTTACAACTTTTGTTGTTAAATTCAGGAAGATGATGTAAATTATAGGGTCCCTCCTTAATTAGCATGAGGAAAATCCCTTCACATAATGAAACATGGCAGTTCAATTCACTAAACATGTTTCTGATGATAACAAAGGATTACCAAGAGCAAGATAAAGAGTTTTAAAACATTTGTGAGGCAGTATCATCCAGCTACTTCAGGAAACACTACATCTGCTCCAGAGCCAGGAACAGAAATTAAAGCTCTGAAGATTTTTACTCATTTTTTAATGTTGAGTTCCATCGTATGAGTAATCAGAGAAGAATACTGCTAACATTGTAATTTAAAAGCATCTGTAAATGTTTCTAGGAATGTGAACTATACCAGATCTTCAGTCAAGTACAAGGAAATAAATTTTATCAGTGCCAGCTACTCCCTGGTTACCAGGCCATTGACATATTTCTTAGGAACAGATGTCGAATGTACATGTGCATTAAGCATATTTGATTTCTGAAAAGTATGTCTTCCATTTATTCTGAAAACCTATTACTACAGAAGCTTCTTTAACAGAAGGTAATGGACAGCAAGTTACTGAAGCAGCATTTACTGAGATAGACAGGAAATTCCTAACTCCAACCAATCTAAAATTACAGTGTGACCTGCAGAAAATAAGTCTAAAGAAGGGCCTTGGAAGCACAACATAGAAATGACAACTCGTGTAAATGCTGAATGCAGCAGCTATCATTACACGGGCTAATCATACAGTAATTACACAGAGGATATATAATCTGGCTTGCCTGTCACAGATGAATTCTTGCTTGCAGCAGATACACTGGGCTTTACAGTGCTATGCCTTAAAAAAACAAAGAAACAAAATAAAAACAAAACAAAACCACACACACTCACAAAATAAGAAACAAAAACAAAAAAAAAAACCAGAAAAATCAAAATAACAAAAAAACCACCACAAAAAAAAACAAAAAAACCCCAACAACAAAAAACAAAACAAAAACAAAACAAAACAAAACAACAAACAAACAGGAAAGCCTAGTTATTGAGGTAAAATAAGACAAGGTCTTCCAACTGGAAAAGGATGTCTGTAAAGAATGGAGAATGATCCTATGCAATGTTTTATTTTCTCCAAGTGCATCATGGGCAGCTCTTAGGAAAGGGAAGTAGAAGGTGGTGCCTTCTGTGGTCAACTTTCTTTCTCTTCAATTTTTTATTTCTCCTTTGTTGTCTCTCTTCTTGGTTTTCAACTCTATTGCCATTTAGTGTTACTAAGGTAGTCCCTTAGGAAGTCCAGGCACTTAACTTCATCTGGGTAGATGTGATACAATCAAGTACAAAGGAAGGAATCCTGGAGATTGGATAAGAAAGACAGGGATACAGAAGAAATGGAAAAGCAGAGTTTGGAAGGCAAAGTAACACTAAAATGAATAGAGCAATATTAAAGGTATAGAAGTGTTTCAAATGGCTTAACTTTTGAACCTTTTTTTCTGTTATTTCTCTTCAAATCTACAATATTTTTTCTTCTAAATCTGGTTTCTTTTATTTCCTTTAGGGGATTTGTTCTTACTCCGCATTTCTGTTCAGCTCTGAAGTCCTTGACATGTCCATTTCTCTGACTTGCCATCAGTCACCGGCCGTGTGGATGAAAGATAGAATTGCAAAGGTTTCCTTCAATACTTAAGAGAAAAATGGGCTGGGAATCAATACTGCTATGCAGGCATATAGCAGTGATTATTGAGATGTAAGGGTATTTACATCTGAAACCATTCCACCTTGCTCTTCTCATGAATAATGAAAGAAGTTTATGACATTCTTGTGGGTCTCAGTTAGCCAAATAAAATCTTTGGAGCATATAAGGGACTATTATATCTTCATTAGCACCCTGTGTTTACTTCAGGTGTTCTGGGAACAAAAATAATAATAATAATTAAAAGATAATAATAATTTTAAAAAAGAAGCAAGGAGCACTAAAATCTAAGAACTTTGTCCACATTTTGTAAAGTTCCTATTCTGAAGAATCTGTGCAGGGAGACCCTTGACACAATTACTATATAACTTCCAACTTTTTTGGGGGGTGCTCATTCTCATCCAACTGACTACAAGAAAAGCTTAAACCTAATGGCTTAGGTTAAAAAATTCTATCAAAAGCCTAAAAGTAAGAATAAAGTCAATTGCATTATATGTGATTAAGGAACAGGAAAGTCTCTGCTTAAAACAAAGGATATTTACTTTTTTTTTTTCCTGATTTAGCAGTTATGAAACAAGAACTGACCAAAATAGCACCACCAACAAAATGACTGCATAGCCCGTTGCAGATGAGACACTAACACATTCTTGGTGACACAACCAATGTCAAACAATGATGTTCAAAAAGGAATGCCTGTTCTGCCCTCAAAAGAATTATTAACCATCCTCATCACTACATCTATAAACTGACTAGAAATGTAGATGTTGAATGAAGAAAGTGGATTAAAGGGAGTGTTTTACCCTATTTTGCTATTAGCTGTAAGGCCCTGCTTTGCCAAAGCCTTCTTTGACTGATAACTTTCCACTAAAAAGCAGTAAGTTCTGTTGCTCAGTATGCTCTATAGTATCCCCCAAATCTCCCTGAACCCAGAACTTCAACACCTTTGAAACCCCTGTTTAGAACTCATATCAGGACCATTGTTCAGCAAAGAATGATTAAGCAGGACACAGGGTGTACTGGTGGTTTGTAGTGCATATTACTGACTTACTTTTCACATTGCACTAACCTTTTTTAGGGGGCTTGTCTGTCCTTATTGGAAGTAGTTTTATTGAATGCAAACAGACCACATTTCATATAGCTTTATTAACACAGCCTATAAAATGATAGTTTTCTGCCACTTTTTTAAAAAAAAAAAAAAAAAAAATTTTGTTGGGAGCTACTTTACAGCCAGAGTTTCCAGTGCAGCAAGAAGATGCCTTTTGCTGAATCCATCTGCTCAGAGTTTTGACTAGAAAGAGTAAAGAAAGATGTCATTAAAGTAATTGGTCCCAGCATGGCTATGAGCCATCAACACAACATGACCATAAAACCCCCAAGAGATTTTCAGTAGAGAAAAAAAATGCTCATATCATTATATATAGTGCTTGTGAAACCTCATCTGTATTCTTATCAACCATACTATGGAAAAACATACTAATAAGATGTTCAGAAGAATGGAGAGTCAAGTGTAAGGTAGGGTGAGAAAGATGTATCCATCCATAAAATGAAGAGCAACAGAGCATATGAGTTCTCCTTTTGAAAATAAGAAATAAAACCAGGAGGTGAATAAGAATAATTTAGGTTCAAGAGTTATAGTGGTACAAGAAAAAATAATCAATATAAACTGCTCAGGAATAACAGTCTGGATGAAAATTAGAATACTTCCAAGTGTCAAGGAAATAAAGATCTAGAACAATTTTCCTTTAGAAATGGGGCAGGGGGGCAGCAGCCAAAACATTTGTTTAATTTTGAAGTAGGTTATAATCAGCTGATTTCAATGATTGCACAGAGGATTACCTGCAACAGTGAGCACTAAGTACATGGATTTATGACCTCATATCTTATTGCCAGTTCTGACATTTTTAAGGGTACCACTGCAAGTGGGGAAAACCTCCAAAATAAAACAGCAGCATTCAACATTTGCACAAAGGAAGCTGTGAATAGCTACCCTGATCGAAAACCTTTTTGATGCTATATCCATTTTCTTACAGTGATTAGAATCAGGTGCTTTAAGAACTGCTTCCTTCAGCAGCAAACATCTATTTATATGCCCAGCTTGAACGTGGAAACACTAGATGAACATAATGTAAGCAATGCATCTGATGAGACTGGGCTCACCAAAGTAAAAATGGTGGGCAAATTATAAATAAGCTATGAAGCAGCCTGATTGCATTTTAATGGAAAGGTATATGAATTCCACAGTGAGCTTAGGTTTGATGGCACTATAGCACAGCCTTGTACAAATGCAACAAATAGTACAGAACTCAGTAAAATATTTATCTGGATGAGTAATGAGGGTTCTACAACTGCATCAAAACACGAGTTTTTGGGAACCCACGGGTGTATGAAAATTTTTGGATGATCCCTGTAACACTTGGATTTTTCCAGATAATCAAAGTAGTTACAGCAGAATCTGTTGTTTTCTTAACACTTAATGTTATTTCATTAACACTTGAATGCCAGGCACTGCTCATTGCTTTGCAAGAGGAAAAAACAACACTCATTGACTGAAGGAGCTGAAGACTTACAGCATACATAGTGCTTTCTCAGAAGGAAATAAACGTAATATCAGCACTACTTCCCAGTCCTGTGCTGTAAAGAGACTGCAAAGGAGTTTAAAGCAAACTGCTTTGTAAACATACATGATTCACTTGCTACACAGAGAAGCTCTAAAAGCAGTCCTGGAACATCAGCTAGACTAATATGCAATGTTAGCAGGCTAAGAGATAGTTTAAAAGCTGCATCATTACTCCTATCCTGATGTCAGAGTGCTGCTCTTTCATTTAAAAATAACATTGAAAAGGGATGCCTTCAACTTATGTAAAATTAAATCATATTACTAAATATTTATATGTTGTTTAGGATATGGCAACTCTACCATAAAAAAAGCCAAGCTACTACTCCCCAATTCTTCCCCTTGTTTTTCTCCTGCTCTTAGAGTCAGAAAACTCCTGACAAGCTTGCTCTTGCTGGGCAATATCATGAGCTCAGGCTTACAAATGGACCTACAAGTTCAGCACAGTAGTGGAGTAGTTTTATAAACAGACAAGGATATGAAAAATATGATGCTGCTGTGGGGGTAGCACCTTGCAGCACGAAAAAAGGAAGCTCTACCACATCATAGAGGCAAGCAGAGAAGACATGAAGACAACTTTACCATTGTGTGAAATGCACTGGTTTACAGCAAGAACAAATTTAGAGAGGAAAAGGAAGAAAGGCTTATTAGAAAAGAAGAAGAGAGGGGACATGAGAGAATGAGAAAGAGAGATAAAGAGAAAGGGTTATCACCATCCTTGGATCCAGTGACTTCTCACGCTCCAAGTTTTCAGTTCTTCAGTGGTGGGTGCACAGCAATCAGTGTTTTCCTGTCTCTTTTATACCTTTGAGATATCTGGGTGTCACTCCCAACTTCCAGAGGAAGAAGTGTTGATTTGCATGAGCCCTCATGAGCCAGAACAGGGTGCACCTGACATCATCCTCCCCTCTGACAGAATCAGCAGAAACAAATAAAGAAAAGACAGGGTCCTGCTGTCGCGGTTTGGGGTCAGGGCAGCCCCCAGACCGATAACGGACCGCTCTCTTTTAACCCCCCTTCTCTCCCCAAAGGGAGAGAAAAGGAATAAGGGAGAGAGACTTAGTGATTCAAAAAAGGAACTAAAGCAATTTAATCAAAAAAATGAAATGAGGTATATACAAATATATACAAATATATACACAGCCAGTACCAAACCCAACCTCCACTGGTGGTAATTACGTCACCCTCNGTGGCCTTGGTTTTGCATTCCACCCCTGGCAGTAACTGTAAACATTAGGTGTTATCTCTGCTAGAAGCAGAGACTGTCTGCAAAACATGCCTCCAACTCCAGAAAGTGCAGTTAGTTAGAAACTTAAGCTAAAAAGCAAAATCACTGAACTGAATTTGCTTGCTTTTCACCCAAACCAGGACACCTGCCCAGACAAAACTCAGCTCTTCCTTCTGTTAAAGCCTATCTGCAAGGAGACAAAGCAATCACAAGTAATTAACACCTTTCCTCTTCCAAACAAATGTTTACAGATCTTATAACCTCACAAGGTTTGAGACACTCAATAACCAGGTTCTTACAATGGCTTATAGCTGTTTTGTTTAGTGTTGGGTAAAAGTGATTTCCACATCACTCATCCTCTCTGGTATTTCAGCATCACCCTAACATGCTCAGCTGAAATTGTAATTACTAGAGAGTAATTCCTTTCAGCGAGGTGACATCAGCATCTATATTAAAATGTCATGATTTAATGCCAAACTAATTGTCCATGCAGCTCTGAAATTATTAGTATTGGCATAGTGTCATCAGCCACCGTGGTACCACTGAAGTTGTGGCTCAATTTCTGAATATCTCCTGTTCTTCTCCACGGTCTGGAGTCTCTTGCCATGCAACATTGTCCAGGATGTGGGACAGACCATTATCCCTTCAGAAACCAAGAGTGTCTTGCAGATGGGGAAGTCTGGCAGGGCAATTTGTTCTGCTGTGGAGAGCAGTGAGATCATAGAATCATTTAGGTTGGCAAATACCTTTAAGAACATCGAGTCCCACCATAAAGATATTTAGACTATAATCTCCAAAGCATACACCACAGAACCTCAAGAGATTTCAGCCCAACATAAAAACAAGCTGAAGCAAAACCCCTAAATTCTTTCAAACCAAATTTGTTCATAATACTTCCTTTGAGACTGAAGTTCAGTTCTGAACTTTCTCTTCTATTAAGTATTTAATTATTTCTGATCATTATTTCTATCTGGAAGTAAAACAAATGTCAAACTTACTATTACCAGGACATAGTCTTTTTTTATTTATTTTTTTTC
>VYZU01017522.1:0-11299 GCA_013401355.1 Ceyx cyanopectus | reverse complement strand
GGGGGGGGGGGGGCGGGCGGGCGGTGCCGCGTATGAAGGCGGCGTGAGCGGGGCGGAGTAGAAGGGGGTTGCGGGAGGAGGAGGAGGAGGGAGGGAAGGAGGGAGGGGGTGTGGGTGAAAGCGAGTCCGATCGCTCCGCTCCGGGACCGGCCAGCGGGGCCTGCCCAGCCCCGGCGGGGCGGAACGGCTCGGAGCGGCTCGGCGGGGCATGGGCCGGCCCGGGGCCGCCTGAAGGGATGGAGCGGAGGGTGCTGTGCTCCGGGATCTACTGGCTGCTGCTGCCGTTCGCTCTGCTCGCCGGTGAGTACCTTGGTGGGGTCTTTTTTTTTTTCCTTTGGGTGTCGGGGTGCGCGGTGTGTCCGTCCGTCCGTCCCGTGTCCCACCCCCGCGTCTTCCCGCAACGCGTCCGCACCCCGGGAGGAGCCGCCGCCGGGTGAGGAGAAGGGAGGGTGTCGGTCGTGGGACGGGTGTTGGGGGTGACCCCCCTTAGAACCGCCCTCAACACCTCGCTTCACGGGGGATCCCGACTCGGGGACCGATCCTGCGCTCGGGAAACGCTGCGGCTTCTCCCGGCCGCGTGTGCGTGCGTGTCCCTGTCACCCGCACCCCTCCAGGCACAGCCGGCGGGCACCGGCACCCCTGGCACCGGGGTCGGGACCCCACCGTGTCACCCCGTTCGCAAGGTGGGCGGGGGAGGTGGGTGCTGGGGAGGGGGCATTGGCATGGGGGATGCGCGGGGGGCAGCCGGTACCCACCCGGGTGCCACCCCGCTGCCGCGGCGGGGAGAGGGGCACCCAACTCGGTTGAGACAACCTCTGCGGGGCCCGTGGCTCCCGGTTGAAGCGACGTTCGCCTACGGAGGCAGATGCACCACCCACCGAGGCAACCGTCTGGCTACCGGCCTGGAAAATACCCGTGTCCTGGGACGCGCGGAACAAGAATCGGTTCTTTGAACCCCGGCTGCTCGTGGGGGGAGCCTCTTCGGGGACTCTCCGTTTACCTTTAGGTAGACGCAAAGGAAAAAAAAAAAAAGGGAAAAAAAACCCCAGTCCTCTCTCCGTAAACAGGATTGTTCAACGGGCTCCTTGTGCCCGGGCACAGGGTCCCGCCGCCGCCGCCGTCACCACCGGGCTCACGCCGCCCACGTCGGGGCACCGGCAGCCGTCGGGGAAGGGGGGGGTGGGAAGCGGTGACGTGACTTTAGGGGTAGTTTTGGCACCCAGATTGAGAGAGAAAGAAAGGGGGGGGGGTGTGTCCCCAGAGCCACGTCCCGACCAAGTAGCCCCAGTCCCGGGGAGCTGGGCTGGGGTGCTCGGCGCTGGCGGTGCCACCGGCGTGGGACGGGACGAGCCTCGTTGGCGAAGGAAGTTGGTGACTGTTGAGACAGAAAAAAAGCAAAAGCTGCTTTTCTGCTTTTTCCCCCCCCTCCCTTGCTCCGTTTGGCTCGGGGAGTGACTCAGTGCATCGCTCAGGATGTGAGGAGGTTAATTATATCCCTGCCTAGGGCTGGGGAAGGGAAGGTGGCCGGGGAGCCTTTTACACGAGGCCTCCGCAGCCCGGTGGGGTGGCAAGCGGGGCGCGGGAGCTGCCGGGTGCATCCCGTGGGTGCCCGGGGTGACACGTGGCCTCTGGGCGCGGCTTGGGGCCCTTGTGCCCCAATTGTACCCGTTTGGCCCCGAATCGAGTCGGTTTTGTTTGCCCTGCCCCGGTCGTGAGGGGCAGGGTGGGGTTTTGTGCCAGGGATGCGCCGTCTCTTGCGGAGTGTGGGTACCGGTGGGCACCGGTGGCGTTGGTGTGCCTTCACCCCGGGGAGCTCGTAGGTGGTTTGTTGATATTTGGGGCCCCGCTGGGGTGGAGGCAGCTCCCTCCTGCTCCTGCCACACGCAGGTGATGCAGCAGGGTCCGGGGGGGACCTTGTGCCGGCACCCAGCGGGGGAAACTGAGGCACGGGAGGGATGTGGCTCGTCCCCCTGCACCTGGGGAGGGGGGAAAGGAAAAACCCCGGAGCCCAACCCGCTTGTGGCCCTTCCTCCCCCGGCCATTAGGCTCTTCCCAAACGTCCGGAGGATGTTTGCTCCCGGCTCCCGGCCAGCTCCCGTGGGTGGGGGTGCAGGAGCTGGGTCCCACGGGAGGGTTGGGGGCAGCCCCCCCCACTTCCCACTAGCTGGGGGACCCTCCCGGTGCAGCTCCGTGGGCCGTATCCCCACCTGCCACAAGGAGGTGATGTCTGGGTTCTATCCTGCCTGGCAGGGTGCACAGAGCTGGTGCAGGGCACAGCCCACCCACCCATGGGGTGACCAGCGTGGAGGGACCCCCCTGGTCAGGGTGACAGTCCTGTCTGTGCCAGCTCCCCAGTGCCACCACTGCTGGGTGGCAGTGGCAGCCCCCTCCCTGGGTGACCCCCCAAACCAAGGGGCATGAGGTAGGGCCAGGCAGGAGGTGATGGGGTGCTGGGGGTCCCCGGGAGGGTCCCGGCTGGCCCTGGGTGCCCTGCAGGGTGGTGCCAGGCGTGTGGGTTGCAGCCAGCAGCCTCCTGCGGTCAGGTGCTTTTTATAAAAGGAAGGGAAAAAAAAAAAAAAAGAAAAAATTGGAAAAAAAAAAAAAAGCAAAAAGCCACTGCTGTCTCCAAGAGCAATAACTGCTGCTTCCTCCCCGGGCACGCAGGGGGATGGGAGGCTGCCTGCAGCCTGCCCAGATGCTGCCCAGTTTGGGGTGCCCATCACCCCAGGGTGCCCGTCTCCCCCTCGCTGAGGCTTTTGCAAAGCCTGGGCACAGCCGGGTTTAACCCTTTGCTTCCTCCACACCCCGATCCCAGCAGAGTCTTGGGGTGCCCGTAGGGGTGGGCGAGGGGAAAGGGGGAGGTTTGGATGCTGCTTGGTGCTGGCAGACGTTGGCATGGCCCGTGCAGGGGAAGAAATACTGTGGTGGATGTGGGAACGTCCCCGTGAGATGGGCACGTGTGCAAGGGGAGGTGGGCACGGGCATCCTGGCGCTGAGCCCGCTGCTCTGGGGGTCCCTTGGCACCGGCTGTGCCACCTTGGCGTGTGTACACCCAGCAGAGGGGCTGTGGGTGCTAAGGAAAGGGGGTGTCCCCAGGCATGAGTGACATCCCCAAAGCCACTGCCTTCCCAGTTGCACGAGTCGCTGGCACCTCCCAGACTGGCAGCAGTGGCACCCAGACTGGCACCCATCCCGGAGCCCTCCCGGGGCAGCCCTGGGCAGAGGGGTGGCCGCTGCCTCGATGCTGACGGGATGAGTGGGATTCATTTTCCATAAAAACAGGATATGTTGGGAGAACTGGTGAGGCTGCTCCCTCTCTGCCTGGAAAGAGGAGCCGGGGATGGTGCAGAGAGCAGGGTGCTGGGTGCTGAGTGGCACCCCGTGGGGACTCTGCCCGTGTTTTGGCCCAGTTAGGACCAGTAAACTGGACGCAGCTTGTCAGAGCTGCCTGGCACGGGCAGCAGGTAACGGGAGAGCAGCAGAGCAGGGAATTAAAGAGCTCTGCTAATTAATCCCCAGCGGTCCCCGCAGAGCCAGCGGCTGCACCGGTGCCAATCGGGCTGGGTGGGTGCTGCTGCGGGGGGTGGAGTCTGGGGAGCCTCTCCCCGTGCCACTGGCTGTGGAGCCATCCCAGGGAGCCGGCTGGGCATGGACTGGTGCCCGGTTGGCAGCTCCAGACCCCGATGCTCTCCCGCAGCAGTTGCTCCCACTCTTCCCTGATGTTATTCCCATGGGAGAGACCCCGGTGCTGGTTCTCCCCACCCTCCCCACGGGGTCCCTGCCTTCCCTTGGGATCCCCCACGACCCCCCCATCCCCTCTTGGCTGGTGTGAGGGGAATCCTGGCACCTCTTGCCCAGCTCCGTGCCACTGCAGTTTACCCTCCCAGTGGATTCCCTGGCAGCGTGGGATCTGTGCCCGCTGCTCCCCGCCCCGGGGGTCACGGAGCTGGGGAAAGGGGGGATTTGGGATGAGGATTTGGGAGAATCAGGCTGGAGGGCCAAGGAGGATGCTCAGCATGGGCTGGATCCTGCTCCATGCATGTGGCAGAGGCGAGACCACGGGGAAATGTGGGCAATGGGTGCTGCCCGTGTGGGGAGGGGGGCAGTGGGTGCCACGGTGCTGCACCCACCTACCCACCCACCCACCCAACTCCTGGTGGGGACGATGGGTGCGGGAAGATGGATTTTGCCTCGGGGCTGCTCTCCCCACAAGCCAAACTGGTTTTTCTCCCCACGCTGGTGCTTTCCCCCGCTGTCAGCAGGGCAGGGAACCGGTTTCCTCTGCCTGTGCAGGACGTGGCACCCACGCACCGCTCGGGTGGCACCACCCCGTGCAGCCGAGGAGCTGTGGGTGCCACGCTGGGCGCTGTGGGTGCTCCCAAACTGGGAATGTGTCGTGCTGTGGGCTGCTCCCCGTGGCATCGTCCCCGTTGCTGCCTTTTTCATCCACGAGAAGCTGGGGCTGTGGGGAGTCCCAGTCACCCAGCTGGGAGCTTTCCCAGTGGGAGAAACTGGCCAGAGGGTCCCGTGGGTGCTGGCTTGGCACCAGGGTGCTCTGTGTTTGCCAGCAGCTGCTGGCAAACCCTGAGCCACTGCCACTGGGATGCCCTCTCAGTTCTGGCCCTTGCTTGGCAATAATGTCCCCCAGTCCTGGATGACTGGTGACAAAAACTACCTGGGTCACACTAGCTGTGGGCAGGAGGGGTCCTGGTGGTGTGTGCGTGCCCAGTGATGCTCGTGGGTCTCCCCACAGCTCTCGGGCAGACCCCATCCCAGTGATGCCAGCAGGGCTCCGTCCCCTGGGTGCCTTGGCACCCCCAGAGTGATGGCAGCTGGGACGGGAACTCACGCTGGGGATGCTTCACCCGAAGGATGCTGCCCCCGTGCAGGGGTGGGTGCCAGGGCTTGAGGGGGGTGCTGGTGGCTGTTAGGGGGTGCCAGGGGGCTGGCCTGGCTCCCAGAGGCCAGAGGAGCTCGCCCCCGCCCCGGGAAGGCTCCGCTCGGCCCCGTCGTCGCCGCTGGCGCGGGAAGGGGAATATTTGCTCCATGAGATCATGGTTCACCAAAACGTGGCCAACCCCCCCCCCCCCCAGCAGCCCGGGGAGGGGACTCGTCCTGGGGGTCACCACTGCTGGGACAGAAGTCCCAGTGCCCCCCACCTCGGGGAGGTTTCTGTTTCTTCTCCATGCTGGAGGGCTGCCCGTGCCCCCCAGGGGGCTGGGAAGCATCTGGGGACCCCACTGTGGGGTCAGGAACCAGTGGTAGGTACGTTCCTAGGTGACTCAGCACCCCCAAACCCTCTGAGGATCCCTCGCTGTCCCTGGGGAGCTGGGCTGCTCGTGGGGGGCTGCGCTGTGCCCCCCCTGGCCGTGCTGTCCCTCACCCCAGGATGTGCTGTCCCATTGAAACCTCGTAAACACAGGAAGGGCTGTGCCGGGCTGGTGGTGCTGAGCACGTCCCCTGGTGCTGAGCACGTCCCCTGGCTCCCAGCCTGTCCCCCCCCCTCACCACCCCAAGCCCCACAGAGATGCTTGGCCCCTCTGCTTCACCCCCTTCCCAACTGGGGTGCCAAGGGGAGCACATCCCTGCCATCACTTCCCTGTGGCCATCCCCTCCCTGGGGTGCCTGGGGGGGGTCCCTTCATCCTGCTGGGAGGGGGACACGACCCTCTGGTTTGCAGAAGAGGGGACAAGAAGGATATCCTGGGATGCCACGGGGGGCACAGTTCAAAGGCTGATTTATTTGGTGGGCATCTCGTCGCCCCCCATGCCCATCCTCGTGGCCGGTGCCAACGTCACTCTGGTGCACATGTGCCAGTGTCTGTCACTGTCACCGCTCGCCCGGCGCGTGTCTGCAGCCCTTGGGAACGCTGAGTCCTCAGCCAGGGGTGGCAGCTGTCCTGGGATGTCCGTGTGTCTGTCCCCTGTCCCTGCCAGTGCCAGCTCCATGGGGTGCTGGCTCAGCCCTGCTCCCTGCCCGGCTCTGCTGCCAGTTTGACGCCCGCAAACAAGCTGTAATTTAGGTCTAAAAATACTCCAGGGGGAAGGTGGGGAGCAGGTGACGTGCCCTGGGCAGGGCTGGGTGCAGGTGAGGGGCAGGGCTGGGTCTCAGGGTGCCCATGGGCGGGGGTTCCTGCCCGGCCAGGGGGGTCCCTGCCCAACCTCAGCATGGTCTTGCAGGAGCAATGTGGAAATGCAGCAGATTTTGCTCTTGTCTCCTTGTCACCTTCGTGACTCCTTGTGCCATCTGGGTGGGTCACCAGGGCTGACCCAGCCTGGGCTCCTGCCCACCTCCCCTTGGCACCTCTGGAGCGCCTGAACCCTTGCCTGGCACTACCCATCATTTCGGGGTGCCCTCTTTGGGGCATCCCCCAACTCCTGCTGGGGTGTCACCGCACAGGTCAAGGTGTCACCCTCGGGGATCCCCAGGGAGGGGTGGGGGGATGCAGCCGGGAGCCCGGTGGGGTGCGGTGCCCATCCTGGCACTGACCCTGCCCGTTCCTCTGCCCCCAGCCTGCCTTTTCCGTTTCAATGTCCTCTCCCTGGTCTACCTGCTCTTCCTGCTGCTCCTGCCATGGTTCCCGGGACCTGCCCAGCACCCCACTGCAGGTAAGGGGCTACAGGGGGGTGGGCAGGAGGGGTGGGCAGCAGGGTGGGCAGCGCGGGGGCTGCCAGCCGCTCTCCGTCGGGTACCTGTCCTCCTTCCCCTGCGGTTTCCCCCTGGCTGGGCAGGGTGGCTCCACGTGGCAGCCTCGTTAGGTTAATTATAGCCCAGCCGGGCTATTAATAACCCTGCAGCTCCAAAATGGCCAATTTGGAACCCCCAGCCTTATTAACCAGAAACCTCAGAGCCGGGCTGTGCCCACCGTGGGGTCCCACCAGCAGCCTCACCACCCTGCGTGGGCACGTCCCCCACGGTGGGCACACATTTTGTGTGTGTGGTGTTGCAGAGTGTACATCACCCACCCGTGGGGGGGGACACGGTGGGCACCAGATGCCCGGAGCTCCTTTGTCTCCCTGCCCTCTGTGCCAGGCTGAGCTGCACCAGGAGCTGGCAGTGCCTGGCACGGCCGCAGCTAAAAGCTCTGCCCTCTGAATATTTCATGGGCTGGTTCGGCCCCTCCGGCCGGGCTCTGGCAAGAGCTTTCTCCTGGATTTACAGGAAAAAACAAGCAGAGGGAGAGTTTTTGGCTCCCGGCCTCTCCCCGGCCGGCCTGCAGCTGTGGTGGGCTCGCTGCCTGACCCATGGCCAGGAAAATGGGCACGCTGCCCAGGGATGGGGGCACGGCTGCAGCTGGTGGAAGCTCTGACGGAGGTTTGTGGCGCGGGGGGGACCCCCCCCTGGCAACCACCCACAGTCTCCTGTTCCGCTCCCCTCCCGCCCAAGATGTTCCAGGAGGGATGGGGGATGTTGAGATGCATCCCAGTGCTGGGAAGAGCCTGGTGCCAGCTTATTGAGAGGGGGAGGGAGGGTAGGCTCTGCATCGCCCCGTGCCTCAGTTTCCCCAGGAATGCAGTGGAAAAGGTGCATTTAGACCGGTCCTGGTGGCACCACATCCCTCAGACAGACCCCTGGCATCTCAGTGCACCTCTTCCTGGGGGTGCTAGGTCCCTGGCTGGGGATACTGGCACATGCCAGGGCCGTTCTGGGTGATGGGCATCGTGGTGCCCGTGTCTTGCAGGTCACACTGGTCGTCTCCTCAAAGCTCTGCTGGGGATCAGCATCCTCTTCCTCGTCGCCCACTTGGTTTTCCAAATATGCCTTCACACACTGCCTGTCCTGGACCAGCTCCTGGGGCCCAGCTGTGAGTATGGGGAGCCCGGGCGGCCTGCCACGGGGGTTGCCATGCCCACCCTTTCCCTCCTGCACCTTTACTCCCTCAGGCTTTACCCCATCCCCAGGGTTGGACCTCCAAGCTGGTGACTGGTGGGGGTGGGGATCCCATCCTTCTGGGTGCTGAGGCTCTGTGAGGTCCCAGCACTGGGGGCATGCTGTGCCATGGCTGAGTGCCCGCTTGGTGGCTGGTTTGCCACGCACAGCCCCCCTGCAGGGTCCCCACCTGCCTGCGTGGGCTCTGCCAAACCCAGCACCTGCTGCTTTCCCCACAGGCAGCACCTGGGAGGTCCTTGCCCGGCACATCGGGGTCACCAGGTAAGGGCACCCCGGTGGCATGAGGCTGGGAGCTGGCAGTGGTGAGAGGGGCAGCCCTTGAGCCCTCCCCTGCCCTCTTCTCTCCTCCCCAGGCTGGACTTGAGCGACGTCCCCAACTCAGTTCGTCTGGTGGCCCCCGACGTTGGCATCCTGCTGGTCTCATCCCTCTGCCTGTGCCTGTGCCACCGCCTCGTCCCCAAGGCCAGCGCTGCCGCCCGCGGCCGGAGAACGGAGTCCCCAGACCCCCCTGAGAGAGTGAGAGCCCATCCCAGTGCCACCAGCCGCATCCCACCCACCGCAGCCTGCCAAGCCCCTGCCGGCACCCCCCAGTCCCCGTCCCCTCCCAGGGTACATGGTGGGCTTGGCACGGGGGGCGTCTGTGGGAGCCGGGTGGGAGCAGTTTCGGATGCCAGGCTGAGCGGGAGGGGGTGGCAAGGAGGTGGTGGAGGGTTGGGTCATCACCGTGGCACCTCGGCGGGACCGGGGTGAGTCAGGCACGGAGGGGGAGTGCCCGTGTTTGCTCCCACGTTGCCGTAGGGATCCCGGCAAACAGCCCGGCCCCGCTCGGTGTGGGTAGTCACGGGGTGCTGGCACCCAGCTCAGGCTGGCTGGCGTGGGGCAGGGCCGGGTGCTGTGCCACGCCATGCCAATCCCTCCTGGCACGCCACTGGGATGCTGCGCCCGTGGCACCAGCGGTACCCAGGCAGACAGGACCCCAAGATGATGAAACCCACCCGCCCCCCCTCCCATAGCCTGGCAAACACGCCTCGGGGCTCAGCACTGCTTTGGGGTGCCAGTCTCCGGCCAGGCTGTAACTGGAGCAGTGACCGGAGCAGATGCCATCACCGGGAGAGCGGGGCCAGCGCGGGAGGCAGCCTGGAAAAAAGCTCAGTGCTGGGAACCCGGGTGGCAGAGCCAAGAAAAACACCCGCCCTGGCAGAGCCTCTTTTCAACAGCTAATGGGATAAGCACGGCCAGGTGCTGGGCAGCGTGGCCCAACCATCCACCTCTGTGCCCAGCTGAAGATGATCTGGTGCCACCCCCCTGCTCCAGCAGGGGGGCCCAGCAGTGCAGTGTCCAGGGGGTTTTGGGATCTCTCCAGAGAAGGAGACTCCACAACCTCTCTGAGACAAGCTCTGCCACCCTCCCAGCAGAGAAGTTTCTCCTCCTGCTCAGGTGGAACCTCCTGGGTGCCACTTGGTGCCCCTTGTGCTGTCCCTGGCACCACTGCCCAGAGTCTGGCCCCATCCTCTTGCCCCCTGGGACCCTTTATCTGTTGCTCAGCATTGCTCAGCTCCCCTCTCAGGCTGCTCTGCTCCAGCTGAACAGCCCCAGGGCTCTCAGCCTGGCCTGGCACAGAGATGCTCCAGTCCCTCAGCATCTCCCCAGCCTCTGCTGGACTCTCTCCAGTAGCTCCTTGTCCCCCTTGAACTGGGGAGCCCAGAACTGGAGCCAGTACTCCCAGAAGTGTCCTCTGTGTAACAGAGAAGAGGGAGGAGAATCTCCCTTGACCTGCTGCCCACACTCTTCTCCATGCCCCTCAGGAGACCACTGTCCTTGGCCACAAGAGCCCATTGCTGGCTCATGGGCAACTTGTCCCCCAGCACTGCCAGGTCCTTCTCTGTGAAGCTGCTTCCCAGCAGGTCCCCCCTCCCCTGTACTGGTGCAGGTGGTTGTTCCTCCCCAGGGGTAGGACCCTGAGCTTCTCCTTGTTGAACTTCATGAGGTTTCTTGAAGTGAGGAAACTGAGGCACGGCCAGGAGCTGCCCGGGGTCAGGCCACAGGGCTCATGCCACATTCTGACCTGGCAGGGAGAAGAGGAATTGGAGCATCACGGTGACAGGGACGATGGGGATACTCCACTCAGCACCAGGCTGCGGGTCACAGCTCACTGGCTGCTCTGGGCAGCTGGGAAGGGCCTGGCCATCCTGCTGCTGGCCTTGGCTGGTGGGTACAGGACACGGGGAGGGGGGGCATGGGGTGAGTTGGTGGGGGTCAGTGGCGGTGCTGCCAGAGGGCGTGCTCAGTCCAGGGTGGGGTGCCTGGTCCCAGGGAGTGATGCCCAGCTCAGGGGGCGCTTGGTCCAGAGGGATGCCAGGTCCAGGGGATGCTTCATCCAGGGGGATGCCCAGTCCAAGGGGATGCTCAGCCAGGGGCTGCCTCACCAGAGGACACTTGGCAGCCCACTGACCGCCCACGGGGCACTGCTCCCCAGGGATCACCCTGCCCTCCGCCTCCTCCAGCGTCTACTACCTGCTCTTCGTGGGGCTGTGCACGTGGTGGGCCTGTCACCTCCCTGCCAACCGCCTGGCATTCGACACCCTCTGCATCCTCATCAACGTCTACGCTGCCAGCCACCTCCTCTGCCTCTACGCCTACCAGACACCCTTCGTCCAGGGGGTCTTCCCACCCTCCACCCTCTGGGCACGGTGAGTTGTGCTGTGGGTTATGTGCCACCCTGGCCAGCCCAGCAGTGCCCTGCTTGGTCCCCGTCCCACTGCCAGCTGTGGCGGGTGCCCCCGTGCCGTGCCACCACCAGGATGGGACCCTGGCTCATGTTGGGGGGGGTTACATCTGGGGGTTAATTCCACTTGCTGTGTCCCCACAGGTTGTTTGGTTTCAAGGACATCGTTCTGTACCACAACTGCTCCCAGCCCAACGCTCTGGTGCTCAACACCAACCACCCCTGGCCCGTCTATGCCAACCCTGGCATCCTGCTCCTGCTCTACTACACCGTGGCCACCCTGGTGAAGCTGCGCTGGCTGGATGCCAAGGTGAGAGGCTGCAGAGCTGAGCTGGACCCCGTGCAAGTGCCCGGCGTGGCTGCTCTGACCATCCCAGCCCTGGCACTGAGGGTAGCCAGCATAGGGGAGATGGGGGGGCAGCGGGATGCCTGTGGCCTGTTGTGGGGAGTGTCTCAGCATGGGGATGGGGCATGGTCCTGCAGTGGGGGTGCTCTGAGCTGGTTTCTGCCCCTTGCAGAGAACCCTGGCACCAGCACAGCCGCCAGCAAGGTGCCCATCGAGGGAGGTGGTGGAGCTGGAGAGCTGGCCCAAGGACACAGATGGCATAACTGAGGATACCAAGGTGGGTTTGGGGGCTGGTGAATGGGCACGGGGTTCTCCGGGGGTGCCAGGGTGGGTTCTGA
>VYZU01017509.1:15680-73733 GCA_013401355.1 Ceyx cyanopectus | reverse complement strand
GTGAGCAACACCTCCTAGGGGCAGTGAGCAACACCTCCTAGGGGCAGTGAGCAACACCTCCTAGGGGCAGTGAGCAACAACTCCTAGGGGCAGTGAGCAACTTCTGCCACCCTCCTCAGGAGAGGCACACAAGTGGGAGTACCCACAGCCAGCTGGTGCTGCCATGGTCTGTGGTAGTGGGTGTGCCTGGCAAAGGTTTCTCTCTGTGTAGCCACTGCCAACAGTCCCAGAGCAGGTTAAGCACAGTCAGAAAGAACTAAATCCATGGAGTAGATGCATTTTGTGCTGTGGCTCCCCCACTTTAGGTAATAGGGGTGACTCTCAGACTGCTGTCCAGGTGTCACCAGCTCCACATCTCACTGTTACAAGCCCCAGGGATCCAGCCACTCCTGTAAATTTTCACCACAGAGCTGAACTGCTTTTTATTCTCCCTTCCTTTCTAAGGAGCCAGGAGTCTGGGGAGCAGAGTCCAGCAAGACACACACACACAGATTCACACAGATATTAGGGTTTAGAAGGGAGCTAGAAGATCATCTAGTCCAACCCCCCTGCCTGAGCAGGGGCACCTAGAGCAAGTCACCCAGGAACAGATCCAGGCAGGTCTTGAGTGTCTCCAGAGATGGAGCCACCTTCAAGCACTGCTGAGCCCCTGCACTTGTTCAATTCCTTGTTTTACTCCAAAGGACACAGAGAATGTACAAAAGGAACCTTTAATCAGTTTCATTTGTGTAACAGATCTTTTGTGGATCCTGCTTTCCACTCAGCCCATCCCACATCCACTGACCCACCTTCTGCCAGTCACTCCAGGGGTTGAGAATTGGTTTAATTCTAAACTTTGGTTTAAAAAGATTCCTGTGCCTTCAGGAAAGGATAGGAAAAGGTACCCTAAGCTGAGAGTAAAGCTAGAGTAGGGTCCTTGCTTTGAGTCAAAAAGAACATATTCAGACTGCAGGCTCCTCAGGAGTTGCTGGGGGCTCTCCAGGGAGCAAACCCCAGCTGCTGTGACTAAAGGTGAGGACACTCAGCCCTCAGCTTGGTCAAAGGTGAGACAAACACTGATTTGATACACAGCAATTGAAAAAAATAAAATAATACTTTTATTATTTCCAACAGTTTAATTTTGAGCAGGGTGTTGGGAAGATGGGGGGGGGGATTCCACTCCCTGTGCCCCTCCTGGCATGTCCAGTGCTGGCAGAATTCCCCCTGCCCAGCCCAGGAGATGCACTTAATGTGAGTGAGGGGAAAAAAACCAAGATGAAGATTTGGGTTTCCAAGGTTTCACTTGAACTATTTGAAAACCAACCTGGAAAGCAGGGCTTTGAGGTGCAGCCTTTGCCAGGCTTCAGTGCCCTCCTCAGAGCACAACTCTTGCTTTTAGTGTTTTCCCAATGAAAGTCAAGCTGGGAGGCCTCACTGCAATATTGAACAAAAACTGCTTATTTTTGTTAAAAATGAGGAGGGGCAGGAGGCAGCACCCAGCTCTACAGTGCTTGCAGAGAGGAAAAGCCCCAAAAGCCCACCACCCACCACCCCCAGAGTGTTAACACTCCAGACCTGCCCCAAGAGCTGCAATTAACTCCTGATTTTACTGATTTTTTTCAAACTTCTTTTATCTCTGCTCCTGCACTGATAAAACCAGCTTCTCAGGGAAAAAAAAAAGAGAGAATGGCTAATTTCAGGTAGTGCAGTCAGACTCAGTATAGCTCCTTTAATTTCTTTACACAGTAAACAGCCTGGTGTTGATACCAACCCCCTGATATGACTTTCTTATTTACATGGAACACTTTTACATATGTACATGTTAGGAAGATCCAGGGCTTCTCCCCACACCAAATGCATCTTTGTTATACAATTAACACCTTAAAAAAGAAAAAGAAAAATAAAGCCCCCCCCCCCCCCCCCGGTTTGTTTTTTTATCACAATGATTCCACTCAGCTCCATCCCCAGGTGGTGGGTGTTCCTTCCCTGTGGCACTTGCTCTGGCTCCAGCCTGACACTTCCACTCCACTCTGGCAGTAAGGAAGAGGTTTCAAGAGTCCAGCTCCAATTGTTCTTGATTTTCACTGAGTCTCAACATCAGCTGTTGCTCATAATAAAGGCTCTTTGCATAGTTTATTTCTTGAGACAGCTTTACTGCCAGGTCTTCATCTTTCACTTTCACCTGCAAAGAGAAATGGGATTTTTTTTTTCTTCAGGTGGCACTGCTGCTGTCTGAGGCAGAATGTTATTATTCGCTATTTATTTGTTATTATTTGCTATTTAATATTATTACTTTGCTAACTGAAGGGATTAGGGCTGAAGTCTGTAAGGAGCAGAGATGTTTCAGTGGAGATTCCTGCTGAGGCTGAAGTAAGGAAGAAATGAGGGAGAGGCAGGAAAATAGAGATGGGTATTTTAGGAGGAGAGCAGAAACATCTTGCAATATTTGAAGTGATTTCCTTTGCTTCCCCTCCTACCTTTTATCTGGCTTGTCTGTTTGGAATGTAAACTGACTTGGGTCAGGGGTGAGCTTGTAACCCTGCCTGTAAACCAGCCCCCTGAGCAACTACTGGGATGAAGAGAAAAAGCCCTGGAAAGGGCTTTGGAAGTGAGAGGAACTTTTAGATGCTTGACACAAGCTCTCCTTCCACTCTTAGATATCCTGCAGGGAGGAGAGGATGACTCAACAGCCAGCAAAGGGCTTAAGCTTCATCAATGTATTGTGAAGGAATAAATTTGAATTTCTCAGGAGTTCAGGGAGCAAATTTTACTGTCACCTCCATCTTTGCAGCAGCAGCTGTTTCCCCTGCTGCCAGAATGGAGCTCCGATGGTTGTACAGCAGGAACCCCCTCCAGCACCAGAAGGGGCACCAAGGGAAAGGAAACCCCCAGCAGAGTGAAACAGGAGGTGCCAGAGCCTTACCATGGGTTTGTGCTGGGATGGGCCTGGCATTGCCACCCCACTGCTTGTATTGACAGCCTTCTTGGTCAGCTGGATGTACACGTTGCCATGGTCTTTGGAAACAAGGCAGTGGTAGAGATCATCATACTTGACTTCCAGGAAGATGGCCTCACGATCCATGTACTCCCCACTCTTCAGGAAATAGACAGCCTTGGAGGAAATGAGGACACAGTAGCTGTCTATGTTCTCCACTGCTATGAAGCTGCAGGGAAGAAAACACAGGATTAGTTACCTGAAGCTAAAATGAGTAAACTAAAGTCTTCACCTGTTGTGAGTAGCCTGCAGAGCCATGAAGGGTGAAACAGGTACAGTTCATCTGCATGGATCCAACTGCTCTCCAAATGAAGCTGAGGAAGAATCTTCTCACCCACTTAGAAAAGATGTCACCATAAATCAGATCCCAGCACTAAATGCCTGGCTGCTGGCTTTGGACATTAACAGGGCATATAAAAACCTCCTAAACAAAGCCCAAGGAAGGGCAATTTCCTTGCCCTGGGCCACCTCCCACTGAAGTTTAATGGTGAGTTCAGTCCTGCTGCTGATCCAGGGCAGGTCTGCAGACATTTACAAGAGAATTCTCCTTCCTCACGTGCTGCCCTCCCTCTTCCACACACCACCCTGCCTCTCAAAACAAAAACAAGCTGAACCTGCTGCCTGGAGCAGGAGCTAGAAAAGAGAAATTAGCTGTTTAACATGGGGGTGAAAGGTTAAGCAGCAAGAGGGTTTCCCCAGAGAGATTAGGCTGAGTGATGAATAGTAGAGGTAGAAAAGAGTGAGTTAAGGATAATGAGAATTATGATGGCTGAAAAGGTTGATGTGTAAAAAAACCTAACAGTGAAGTAGGTACTGCACACACTGCTCCCTCACTTCTGCCTTCTACTGAAATGAACCTGTGAGGGGGTATTTTAAAGTGCTCAGAAATTCAGAGAGGTCAGTAGGAAACCCTACCTGAGTCCTAAAGGGAGTGCCAATGCTCCCTCAGCTGCCCACAGCACAGAATCCTACCTGTGCAGCTAGGATTCCCTGCTGCCAGCTACATTCCAAGTTACTCTGTTCCAGCCAGCCCTGTCTGCTGCTGGCCTGGGGTGCTCTGCACAACAGCCTCTGAACCATGAGGAGTGGCAGCCCTGGGAGCTCTGGGAGCTCAGACAAGCCTCCTGTCCTCCAGCTGCTGGCTCTACCAGTTAACCAACACTTTGCACTAATTACTCTGAGCTATATCCAAATAAACCCTAGCTATAAATGGAATTTTAATAGCCAAAAACACTGCAAAAGGTCAGATCACTGTTTCTTTTTGTGGCACAAGAGAATCATTCCAGTAATTTTCTATTCATAGGCCTTGAAAGCTTTTGTTGTGCATTGAGCTTGGCTTATTCCCTGCCCTCTGAGCCCTGTCAGCTGATAAATGCCCTCCCACCCATGAACTGGAGAAGGGCATCACCCACCCACCCACTCTCTCATCCATCCATCCATCCATCCATCCACCCACTCACCAATCCATCCACTCACTTTCCACCCACCCAAGTTCACACTTCCATGTTCCTGGAGGACCTGAGAGCACAGCCATTCCAGGAGGGAAAGATTCCTGCAATGTCCTTTATCCAGCTCCAACCTGGGCTAGGAGAACTGAACTGTGTTAAGTGAAACAAAATGGCCAAAAATGTGCATTTGCAGCTTCAAAAAGCCTTGGTGCAGGACACTGGTAACTCCCAGCTGCCCCTCAGGCTCCATTCAGACTCCAGACACTTCAGGGGAAGGTTTTGTCTGAAGGAAGGAGGATGGAGAGGATGGTTTGGATGAAGTGCCACAGAGAAGTGAATCTGAAACATGAGCAGCATTGCAGAGTGATGGGCTGGTGGCTGCAGGACAGGCACAGAAAAGGAGGACAAGAGGCTCCAGGACAGGCACAGAAAAGGAGGACAAGAGGCTCCAGAACAAGCACAGAGAAGCAAGGACAAGTGTTCTAGAGGGATCTGAGCTTGGACTCAGCTCAGACTGTCCCTAGAAGCAGAACCAGAGGAAACTTGCTGGCCCCTCAGACCCCCCCAGCCTGCACTGCTGCCCTGAGAGTTGTCCCAGCACAGCAGCCTGGGAGGAAACCCTCTGTCCCCTGCCAGAGCAGCTGGATCCTGGATGGCAGTGGAGCTGCTCTGCAGGGGACATCCATGGAGAACCAAAGCACCACAGGCTGCCAGAACAAAGGGCACTGGAAGCAACTGGGTCGTTGTCTATGGGTTTGGTTTTTTTCTCTGTGAGAACAGGTTACCTATGGAGTCTGGTGGGAGAGATATATATAAATATATATATATATATATATATATATATGGTGAGGAATGGCAGCAGAGGTCAGTGATTTCATGGTGAAGCACAGGAACATCAGCCAATTTGTAGTTCAAGCTCCACATTTTGTTCTAAGTTTGAGTCATGCATCATTACCCATTTTCTCTTGCCAACTGTTACTTTCTTCTCTGTCTCTTGTTCTCCAAATGGGTTATTTAACCTTTTAAGATACTACTTAAAAATACTACCTGGGTTTTGTTTTCTTTTAAACCCCATATTTCTACAGTATTAAAAAGATCTCAAATTAATAAAACGAAAAATAATGAAACATGGCCCAATAGAACAAAGTAGAAGCAACCAGATCTCTGGAGAATTTGTGGGTTTTTTAACAACATCAGGAAGTAATTACACAATATTTTCCAGAAGTGAAACAGTGAGCCTAACTGGAAAAAAATGTGGAAACATTTAGTTAGAACAGTAGAGCAAGGTATTAAACCCCCTTTTATGGATTTAACTCTGAAGGAAAATATGCAAATAATCAGGTCTTTAAATGTGTTTCTGATTATGATACTAGGATAAAAGTTACAGGCATCATTCTGAACTTATTTTCCATCACAAGCAACACTGTTTTCCTGTCGAATGATGTTCCCAGTGCTGAAAGCCACAGTGAACCAGCAGTGAGACTCGATGACAAAGGCCCACTGATCTGCTCAGAGGGTACACTTGAAAACACTGACAATGATCTGTGGTCACAAACTGCTGCCTTTCAATTCTCCCTACCCAGCAGCCAGGCTCCACTGGGATGAAAGCAGGATGATGAGAGCGGGAGCTCGCCGGGAGCTCGCAGTGGACGACAGCTTTGTGCTTGGGGCAGCTGAAGGTAGAGCCCAGAGTGGCACCTCCTGGGGTGTCTGTGGAGCCTGGGGACAGTGCCCCTGGGCCAGCCCATCCCCAGGCAGTGCCCATGGGCAACCCATCCCCAGGCAGTGCCCATGGACAGGCCACTGTGCCCACCCCAGGCGCTCGTGCCACGCTGCCAGTCGGTACCGAGAAACCACCCTCCTCCCCAGAGAGATGGAGACAGGGTGGCATCACAGCTACTCCAAGGGACTGGGGAAGTGCTTACAACTCATCCTGGATGTTGTCAGTCAGCTTGAAGAGCTGCTCTTGTCCTTCTGCTTGGCTTTCCAAGTAGCAGGGCAGGAGTCCCTGTGGTCCCCTGCAGCAGCGTGGCTTCCTCACCCGCTCCGCTTGCGTCCTGCGTGCACAGAAGAGGCAGAAAAATGACTCTGTGCCCCAGCAGCCCTTTGCCTTCCACTGAAACCTGGCAGCACACCAAGGTTTGGGGAGTTGGAAGCAGGAGGTGTGACAAAGCCTTGGAAAAATACAAAGGTCTTTAGAAAAGCAGCACAGAGCTGGGTGAGATGGAAGATGCAGTGGTTGGTGGTATCGTTCCGTGGCTCAGATCAGGGCCTCCCAGGTTTGCTCCTGCAATTAAAGGATGATGAAATGCTAAATGAACAGGAAGAAGCCACCTAAACTGAGTCAAGTCTCTGCAGATTTGGGGAGCTATTCATCAGCAGTTTGACAGTTTCATTTCTCTGCATGCAGTGGGAGAGCAGCACCCAGCCAGAGCTCACAGTGTCTGCCTCAGACATGGAATGAGCAGGAACAAGCAGGCAAAAGAAAAAATCCCTGGTTCATTAGGTCTCTGTGCAGGGCTCAACAGACTTCACCTTTCCTGAGCATCTATTAAACCATGACAACACCAAACCAGACACACACGTGTGGCCCACCAGAGATGAGAGGCTGAGACTGGCCCCAGTGCTGCAGCACTGCAGGCTCCATCCCTCCCTTTGCAGTATTTCATTTAAAAAATAATATTGTGAATTCCTCCAAGCTTTTGGAACGCCCTGCCCCTGAAGAATTGTGTTCCAGGCTGCCTAGCCCTGCTTTGCTCTCTGTCCTTTCCCAGCAGCAGCACTCTGGGGCTGCTGCTTTTCCACAGCTCTGTCAGGCTCCTGCTGAAAGCCAAATGCCCCATGTTGCTCTCCAGTGCCCAGTCTGTAAAGATCCACAAACTGCTTCTATCCTTTTGGATCAAAAGACAGGGGAAAAAAAAAGGATCCCACGTAAGAAGGCATTTTCTTTTCCAACTGCTTGCCAACAGCACACACCAGCACTTGCCTTCTAAGCTTTGCTTTCTGCAGATGTTTTCTCTGGAGCCCTGTTTTGGCCTTACCTTTCCTTTCCCCAGGCCTGTCCCACACTTCAAACCCTTTGAAAGAGCTTTTTCCTTGACTCTTTGAAACCTTTGCCTTTTAATGGTGACAGATTCCCCCCCTCCTTCTGTTCCCTTCCTGACTGCAGCAACAGAATCTCCTGCATGTCATTGAGGATTCAACATCCCCTCTGCTGCTCTCCCCCTGGGTGACTCCCTCCTGCTGTGTCTGGGCTGCTGGTGCTCTCCCTGCCACCAACAACCTGTTCACAGACCAGCTCTAGAAGCCAAGCCACTGCTTTGCCAGCACTGCAGAGAAAACCACCAGCCAGTTTGTCTTTTTAATTCATTGTGACTACCTGGCTGTGAGTTCTGGGTTTGTTAATGAGATGATGACACCCCTGACCTGTGTAACAACCTGCAGGGGCTCAGAACTTATCACTGAGCTCCTTGGAGAGAAAAGAGCTCTTGACTTGACTTCAGCTGAACTATGGTTATGCTAAGATGGAAAGTCAGTTTGTCAGCAGGGAGGATGAAATGAGAAGTGGAAGTTCTCCAACTAAAAGAATGTGAAACAGAACAAGGGCTTAAGAAACCATAACAAGAGCTTGTCATTAATGGTGCCAGTAAAATATCACCAGTCAGATTTGCAGTTTTAGCTCTGCTGACAGATGCTCTTGCTGCTTTACCTGTCCTGCTGCCCTGCCTTTGCTTTTGGTTAGACATTAATGGCAGTGCTCTGCACCCAGGCTGACAAATGCTGGATGAAACCTGCAATTTGCTGCATAAATATAATTAAAAACACAATAAAAATGCTTTTCTCCATCTGCAAAAAGTGCAATGCCTTAAAACTGTGTTTTTCCATTAGCAGCATTCCTCTGAGTCAGAGCAACCCAAACAGCAGGTAAAGATTGGCTTCCACAACCTGTGCATGACAAAATGATCCCACTGAGTAGCAGCTGCTGGGTGGAACTTCACTGGTCAGTGCTGTGGCTCTGAAGCAAGTCACCTCTCCAGGTACCTGCAGCAGGTACAGGCAGGTGACAGTGCTGTGACTGTTCTTGTTCTGAGGTGAGCAAGAAGTGCCTGGGTTTACCTGCTAGATTCTTTCCAAGCAGTAAAGAAAGGTTTGCTTTTGCCTTCATGAAACTCAAAATACTGAGGCAAAGTCCCAAAGAAATGGAAGAGTTCCACCCAGTGGAAGTCTCATTCTGCTGCCCACCCTACTTCTGAACTTCCCAGAGCAGTAAAAGGGCAACATTTCACTTCTTGAAGAACCCCCACTGGGTTCCACCTCCCTGCAGCACCTGGGGCTTCTGTGGCCAAGCTTCAGGAGTGAATGTCTGACACACAGAGTTTGGAATGAGCCACCTGCCAAACAAACAGTGACTCCTTCCTTAGACCTTCTCCAGTGCTGAGAACAGGCTGAGAACCCTCCAGGGTGAGGGCTGTTGCACTGACCACCCTCCAGATAACCTCTGCACTGTGGTGTCTCCTCCACCAGGCTCTGCTGCCCTGAGAAGGGATCTCTGAAGCACTGCAAGCCAGGCTGCTGTGGAGAAAGCTGAACTGGTGAACACTGGTTTCCAGCATCTACCTTGGAAGCAGGTTGGAGAGAAAGAACCTTCAACAGGACCAGGCAGCAGAGGGAATTTCTGGGAGGCTTGGCAATTTCTGAGCTGTGGCTTTAGGTTTTGTTTTTGTTATAAAGAAGAACTTCAGAGCACAGTGCTCTCTGCCTCCACTGCTCCCCATCCTGCAACCTTCCTCCTGGTGAGAAAAGCTAATTCTCATCTTGCTGATAAGAAGGGCAGCTGCTTTTCAAGCATGTGCCACTCATTCCAGCATAAACTGCACTGATTTAGTCCATCACCCCCTTTGGCAAACTGGCCTGCTTGGTCTGGCCAACTGAAAACATTCCACGCCACTTCATTTTTTTGGGGGGTTTTTTGGTTGGTGGTTTGTTTGGTTGTTGTTTTTTTTTTTGATCTAAAAATGTGTTCTACTGTCTGGAGTTAGGTTGTGTAAATAACAAGCAACGCTGCTGAAATCCAAAAAGCTGCAGATTTGTAAAGCAGAAGGAGCAGTGGTGTGCCCACATCTGTGTTCCATTAAACATGCACTCAACAGCTCTGCTGATTCCTTTTTAATAAGCACACAAAGGCAACACAAGACAGAAATGCCCTCACGTCTACTAGTCACAGCAGGGAAGGGAGCTGCTGAATGGAGCCACGGAGGTTGGAGCTGGTGTCAGGAGGTTGAGGCACACACTCCAGTCCCTCACTGCTCACACAAAGCTGAACCCTGGAGAATCTCACTTCAGATGAGTGTGTGTGCACACAAAACACAGGGAAAGGAGTTAATTGGGTGGCTTTTGCTGAGCAGCTCACAGCACTGGGGTGATGCACTTCACCACTTTTAAGCCAGAAGCTTAGTGATCAATTAAAACGCCGACCGATTGATGTAAGGAAGTCGTTTGAGTGTTATTGGTGATTATTGTTTACCAGCTCAGATTGAAAAACTCCACCAGAGAGATGTTCTACAGAGTTCCTGATCCTTGTTCCTTCACTGCACCTTCACAGATGTGATTCTTGATGAGGTATAAAAACATCCAGTGCTTCTCAGAACTCTCTCACTCAACTTAAAGCATCTTTTGGGCCTCAAAATTTTCCTTGCCACAAAGATTGTTTTGACAAAAACATTAAAAAAAAAAGAGAAACCCAAACCAGAAGTATCAAAAATTGTCTATCAACAGCTGACAGTCACAGAATCACAGAGTCACAGAGTGTCAGGGGTTGGAAGGGACCTAGAAGATCATCTAGTCCAACCCCCAGGGTCACCCAGACCAAGTCACCCAGGCACAGATCCAGTCACCAACCTCCATCTCTTAGCTTCCTCAGTATCACACCCAGAGTAATTATTGAGAACAAAACAGCTTTAGGAAATTCAGCACATTCTCCTGAGAGGGAAAAAAAAAAGCAGCAAGGAAAATTCCCATGGCTGAGACAGCAAGCACTGCAATGTTCCATCAGAAATGTGCATCTGGAATTTCCCAGCTGCCCTCTCAGGGAGAGAGCAGCACTGGCAGCCACCAGCCTGGTCCAAACACCCAACCTGAGCACAGAGAAAGGTGTTCACTAACTGGGAGTGCAAGGACACCCCAAAGCCTGCACAAACGTGCAAGGAGATGCAATCCTGGCATCTGAAACCAGTGGTGAATGGAAGAGGCTCCTCAGAGACACTGTGCTGTCTGCCTGTCACCCCACATCCACTCAAACACTGCTGTGCAAATCAGCCCCCAAAAGCCCCCCAAGAGATCTCTGTCCACAGGGTTCTCCCCCAACTCTCTAGTAAAGATTCAGCCAGACCCAGTTCTTGCAGCCAGAGCTTCCAGCAACTGTCATCAACATGTCACATCCATAAAGGTGTTCCAGAGTAACACCCTCACCACTGCAACCCATTGAAAACAGCAACTCTGCTTCTGGTGCAGCTCAAACTCTGTCAGTGTTTCCACTGCAAACCTGCATCAAATTTATTGATAAAAGCCTGGGAACAATTTTTATCCCCTCGAAATAATTCTAAACCAACCTTAGTTCAAACAAAGGCAAACTGGCAGGTAATGCAAACCCATGAAACAGTTCAATGGCTGCCAGTATTTTGAGGAATATCAAACCTGTTACTTACTTGGCTCTGGAAAAAGCCTGTTTCATAAATACAGGGAGTGCTTTGTCTAAGGAGGCTTTAGAGCATTTCAGACATGAAGGAGTGACTCAATGATAAGCTAAAGACAAAATATTCTTACATCTTCCACCACAAACCATACGACCACTGAAATACCTGTTGTGTTCAGCTCAGCACTGGCAGCCTTCCCTCAGCACCATCAGCTCCACAACAGGCACAACAAAGGCAGCACTTGTCTCTTAGAGGTGTCAGGGGAGGATGCAGTCTGCAGCGTGCTCACGAGTGCCAGAATCACTTCAGTGATTCTGCATAAAAAGCAAAAAACAGCATAAAACAACCCACCTAGGAGTTCAGCCACGGCAGCAGGACCAGGCCAAGGGATGAAAGCAGGCACAGGCATCTCTGACAGGTCTGTGTTTCATGTCACACCTTTGCAAAACACTAGAAACACTATTTCTAGGGTTTTTTTCCCCCCTCAGTGGTGGACTCAGTGCTTTGTTCCACGTGCTGAAGGTTGGCACTGAGCAGGAACAGTTAGGGCAGGGTTGGTACCATGTTGTGCTGCTTCTCTGGGAACTTTAAATTACTTTTGGGCTTCATTTCAGAAAAAAATGGATGGCAAGCTTAGATTTCATGGCCTGTTGTGACTACTGGCAGACACTCATGCTGTCTTTCAAAGGGTCAGGCCAGTTGCCTCCCTCTCTCCCAGTGCTGGACTCTGGGGGGGATGCAGATCCCAACAGGCAGATCATTCCTTGAGGGCTGAACGCAGAGATCTGGCAGCAGCCCTGTGCTGGATTCATTCATCTGCAGACACAGATGCTGGTTAGGTGTGTTAAAAACACACATGCAGTGCAGTCTGAGTGTTGGATTTGGCATCAGGAGGTCTCAGTTAGATGCAAGAATGTGTAAAATCATGAGCCAGACAGCTCCCTCCTGACTGCATATCTGAGGAAGCTTCCAGGCATCGTTTATTCCAGCAAATGCATGGAATATATTGTGCTTGTTAAACCTGCTCCCAAAATGCTAGTTTCAGGCAGAAACATGCAAATAAATGGTGCCTGGGGTTGAAACCTCCCACTTACAGTCAAATCCCTCCTCTTTTGAGGGATCTAACCAGCTCAGATGCTGAAGACCTTTATCTGACCCAATATACTTTTAGGAGCATTACAGCACTCTGAAGAAGCAGCTGTTTATCATGTAGGCTGTTCCTGCCAACTTCTCAGAGGTGTAGCTCTTCTCCCCCTGCCCCCTTCTCCTGGACACAGAACCAGAACTAAAGACAGTCCGTGGGGTTTAGAGTTGCCTACAACCTCTTCAGGATCCACTGTCAAAAAGGAAGAGAGAAGAGCTTCATGAAGACATCAAGAAGCCCCTCTTCAAAAGCAGCAGAGGTGGTCACACAAACAGCTCAGCTCTCATCATGCCCCTGCTGCAAATCCAAGATCCTGGCAGGGGCTGCCCAGGGGGGTTGTGGAGTCTCCTGCTCTGGAGACATTCCAGACTCACCTGTTCCTGGGTGGGCTGCCCTGGGTGCCCCTGCTCTGGCAGGGGGGTTGGACTAGATGATCTTCTAGGTCCCTTCCCACCCCTGACATCTATGATTCTTTGTTCTATGTATGTGCTTCTGTACTAGCCAAGTCCATGGCACTTACACCAGCCACACTCCACGTCTCAACCAGCCTTCCACCTTCAGCACTCACCAATGGCTGTGCACCAAACAAACACCCTCTCAAGCACTTTGGGATCACCAAATCTAACAGTGCCATCTCAGTTTCCAGTGTCTCCCAGACTCTTCCTGTACTGGTCACAAGAGTGATGAGCAGAGTCATCACCTTAAAAGTTTCCTGGCTCACAAATGTGTTGAGAAATGCTCCCATTCACCTTAAGACCTGCAAACACCCATCTGAAAAACGAGCTGAACCTGCCTTAGGGAAGATTAAAGCACCCAGGGCCATAACTTTACTCTGCCTCAGGGCACAGTGTGGGGTCTTAAAACTTCAAAACACTGACAGGCAGGGCCATGGAGCAGATGGAGCATCAGTCTTGTGCCTGTAGCCACCAGAGCTGGCCAAGCAGTGCCCATTTGGTGCAATGCAAAGGTGGAGCTCAACAGCAACGTGTCCATGTTGTGCTCCTCCTGCCTTCCTGGGAAAGCAAATCCACTCTGAAGAAGAAAGCAAAGCAGGGGCCTCTGCCCAGCTGCTAGGTGTGGGTGAAGAGCTGTGTGCTGTGACCTGGGATGCTGAACCTGCTTTCTCTTCAGCCCCTTCTTTGCACACCTTCCAGCTGGTGCAACCAGGGCTGCCACGGGCACAGCCCAACAACCTTCACCCTAAGGAGAAGCTGCTCAGAAAGCCTGGTTGGATTTTTAAATGTTAGCAAGTTGCAAGAGCAACTCAAATCAACTGGCTGTGCTTACAGAACTGATAAAGAGCGTTCCACATGTTCACAGCAACATTAGGTGAAAAAAAATTATCTATAAAAATACCAGTCACATGCTAAATGAGGTGACATCAAGGCAATAAATAGCTCCATCTGCATGAAAGAGAACAAGCCAGAAGACATCTCTGGACAAAGCAGCTACGGATAAAGGCGAACTGACAAAAAAAAAAAAGCAGCTCAGATTGAGGTATTTTTCTCAGCTCACTTTATAAATCTGCTGCACATGAGAAATGAGAGCCACATGGAGCACGGCAAGGCCGGGGCTTCACTCTGGGAGCACAGTGCCCGCTGCTGAATGGCAGCAGTGTGTGTTACCCAGCAGTGTGAGAGGGTTAAACAGGACAGCCTCAACTCTTTATAAACTTTTGCCCTCTGGATATGTACTCATTGGCTGCAGTACAAGACTCGAGCTGTATTACACGCCTTAACGATATGGTTCAACTGTCGGTCAGGCTCGGGGCCTGGCTCTAGGCCAGACCGCAATCAATGGGACACAAACCTCCCCCCCTTTCAGATCATCACGAAGCTCACATTATCTCCTTTTTGTCGTGCTGGTTAAATTTATGGAGCAGAACCCCGAAGCTGCATTCCTTGGCTTGGGCCGGCCCACGTGGGCCTCCCTTTGTTTGGTACTGTAAGCGAGGCTGCTCCGGAGGGCTGCGGGGTTGTTAGTTCAGGCACCGACTGTTTGCTCATGACTGAAATGAAAAGAGTTCAGTGGAAGGGCAAAAGGACAGCACAAGTGTAAAACCCCNTTGAGGGGAAACACAAGGAAAAACTTGTTCCCAGTGAGGGTGGCAGAGCCTGGCAGGGGCTGCCCAGGGAGGTTGTGGAGTCTCCTGCTCTGGAGACATTCCAGACCCCCCTGGATCTGTTCCTGGGTGACTTGGTCTAGGTGCCCCTGCTCTGGCAGGGAGGTTGGACTGGATGATCTTCTAGGTCCCTTCCAACCCCTGACACTCTGTGATTCTGTGAAAACCTCACCCTTACTGACCAGGGAGCAAATCTGTTTGGTAACAGGTAAACAGCCCTCGTCCCCTGCCCCAAGGTCCCTTGGCTGTCTAATTGCTGCACAAACACGAGCCCTGTCTGGCTTGAAATCCTTCTGGAGAAGTGGTGTTGGTTTGAAAGGGATGTTGTAGCTTTTAATTAGAAAAGAGAACCTGTCAGTGCAAACAGTGCTGCCTGCCCAGCCAAGGGGGTTGTTATTTTTTCCCCTGTTTAAACACGGGGAGCAACCTCAGAGAGCCTGATGCTGGGATGTTGATGCTTGAGGGGGGATGCAACAAGTAATTCTGGCAGGACACAGAACCACTCTGTGCTCTACAGTATCCAGAGAAGGTTTTCATTCTGCACATAACAAACACTGCCTTGGCTTTGGTTCCAGAATGGAAAAAGCCCACCTTTGGCCGTGCTCAGATACTCTCTGCTCCAGGCTTTATTACTCTGGTAACTGAAGGTCGCTCCTTGATACAGGCCACAAAATGAAGGATGTAAAGAAACCTCTGATGTGCTCTCAAGCCAAAATCATAGAATGTTTAGGGCTGAAAGGCACCTCCAAAGGTCACCTAGTGCAGCCCCCCTGCAGGGAGCAGGGACACCCTCAACTAGCCCAGGCTGCTCAGAGCCTTGGCCAACCTCACCTGGAATAGCTCCAGGGATGGGGCCTCAACCACCTCCCTGGGGAGCCTGTGCCACTGATCCACCACCCTCAAGGTAATCATCTGGGGTGAAAGCAAAGGTACAGACAGCTTGGAAGATGGTATTCCAGAGACACATGAGAGAAGCAAAGACATCCAGGGAGAGCCACAGGGACTCTTACTGATGATGCAGATAGCACAAGGTACTCATTCCTCAGCACAGAAATGACCTGTGCTCACACCTTCATCACTATTAATTGGAGCAGAAGTTATCCCCAGAAGGCTGCCCTAGACCTGCTGGACCAGACTTCACCTCTTTGCCACCCCACACAGAGGTGTCAGGACAGGAGGTCACACAGACACTGAGCTGCCCAGCAGCTCCTGCCACCTGGGCTTTAGAAAGCAGCAAATAAACAAGTGCTCACCCTCCTGCACCAGCTTCACCTTTCCCATTTTTATGACCTGCAAATACTAGTAAGGGGGCCAAAAGAGATGATGAAAGCCCAGGGAATGTGTGTGAGGTGGTTTTGGTCAGTTCTGGGATCAAGTCTGACTGGTTTCATGCAGCCCGATGATTTGTCCCAGTGCATTCCAAGATGTGTCTGTTCTGAATAAAGCTTTTGTTTGTTTCTGTTTTCAACCTGCCTCTCCTAAGTAGATTTGTGAATGGAAATGCCCAACACTTTGCCTGGTCTTCAAGGATTTTTAGCTTGTTCTGCTGATGCTAACACACAAATAGGGTTTGGTTTTTTTTAATTTAACAAGGTCTCTCCAATTCCATTCTAAGGAGGTGGTGAAATCTGCAGCTCTCTGTGTTTCAGGCCAAGGGAACAGTTACACAGAACAGAGCAAAGCAGCAGCATCTAGCTGGGTGCTTCTTAATAAAACAGGAACCATACCACACAATGGAAGATGTTCCTTTTACTTTTTGGCCTTGGTGTCCTAAAAGCTTTAGCTGAAATAGACAAAAAAATGCAGGCTCTAGAAATACAAGTGTTTCCAAAGGCAACAGAATTTTCTTGCTGTCTAGCTGCATTCCTCTGAGTTAATAGCTAAATACTAGCAAGAGGGCACAGGGTACAAGAATTCCATTTTGTGGAGCATGTAAAGTTTAAATAGTAGAAGAAATCTGTGGTAAATCCAACAAAAGCTCCATCAGCTCTTGACAGAAGTGCTTGTATTTCCAGTGGCCTACCCCAGGTCTGTGACAGTGCCTTGGATTGAACTTACCTGGAGAAGGTCTGTCACCTCTTCCCTGTCCTGGGAAGCAGCAGCTTCCCTGTGCCTTCAGAAGGGTTGCACTTGAAACCAGCTCTGTACCCAAGATGCCCATTTTCAGCCATCCCTCCTTCCCTCCCAGCCAGACCAAACACAATGTGATGTCCAGCAGCTCCTGCCTGGCTCACCCTGGTTCCTGCTCTGAGCCCAGCCCCAGCAGCTGCCTCCCATGGCAGGCAGAGGCCACACTCATCTCACTGGCTGCACTGCCCCTGAACTGGTGAGGAAAACACACTCACCTCCAGTTGTAACCTGGCAAACACTTGGGCTTGTGGAGGCTCTCCCAGGAAGAACTCTGTAGTCATTTATCTTTGGAAGTGATTTGTTGCTTATAATGAACAGACATCTAAAAAACTCCCATGATTTCACATTTTATGCCTGGTTAACTACTTGCAATTAGTCAATGTTTTTCCATCTTCACTATCTGTCCTCCCTTGGCAACGTTCCCTCCTGGTGCCTCTGTCCCTTTCTGTCCCTTCACCAGAAGTCTGAACACATCCAGGGGCTCCTTCTGCTCCCAGTTGTCAAGTTAAACACTAGTGTTCTAGTGGAAAAATCTTTCTTACTTACAAAACTGATGCAGGTATTCAGAATGACAGCTCAGGCCCTTAGAAAGTCTCCCTTTTTCATGTTAACAGACACCATGGCAGTTTTCTACAGCCAGGCTTTCCTTCAGTTTTAGCAGCAGGAACACCTTCAGTCATGGCAAAGCAAAAAAGCTTTAAACAGAACTTAAACCTAAGTTTTTCCTGAAGGTTTAGCACTCCCTGTTGGAATTTACACCATCTAGAACTTCTCTGCTAATACACAGGGTGCAAGGATGCCAGGGGCAGCTCTAAGGAACAACCTCAGCAGCTTTAACCCCTGGGCTTGGAAAGGTGTCACTGGGAAGGGGGGGGTGCCTTTCAGGTTTTCCTGCCTGAGACACCACGACTCCAAAGTGTAATTCATAAGCTCCAGAGGCCAATCAGGTGTCATGTCTGTAAAACAGAAGACCTGTGTGATTAAACATTGCCTAACACAAGCCAGTAATTGCTTGTTTTCTAAAACTTGAAAGTGTTCACACACAGCAGGTGTGTGTATCTAGACATGAAAGGAGTATTGCACTGCTGCTGGAGGTCCAGACACACAAGGGGACAAAGATAGCTGACTGTAAAGACAACTGACTGCACAGAAATTCCAAATACAAAGGTATCTGGTAAAGCAGATTGCAGGTGTAAAGTGAAGTATTTTGGTATTTAACCAAATCAAGCTGCTGGGTTTGGTTTTACAGCATGGGGCCAAATTCTGCCCATCTAATCCTCCAACAAGGAAAGGGAGTTAGTGCAGGGTTTGGATTCTCCAAGTCACCTGAGCTTCTGTTGGGTGCTAATCCCCCAACACACAGTGGAGGGCCCAGGAAAGAGTGACATTTTTCTGTGTGCAGCTCTCAAATTAAGCACACTGAATATTTAAAGGCTCATCTTTTTTTTTTTTTTTACTGCATTATAAAAAAACCCAACCTCCTGAAAACCACAAGCATCAGAATTATTTTTGCCAGCCATGCACAGCAAGTTCTGCTTTGCTGTGAAGAACAGGGGCTGTGCTCCCAAGTGATTGTCCTTCAGCTCTTTGTCCTGAAGAGGAAACAAAGGGAAGAAACTGGGATGCCCAACCTCTCAGTCCTGGGGGAGGGCACAAGAGAAAAAGAGTGAAAAAGCTGCTCCCTTCTATTTCTGGTGCTTAACTCTACTATCCTTCAATTCTCACTTGTCAGATCACTGAAATTTTCATAGTTTCCTTACCTAGAGACTTCTCTGGGACAGCTACAAGCCAGAAGAGTCTCATGGCAGTGAGAAACACTTTGAACAGCTAAAAGGAACAGAGCACTGACTTCTGTCTGTTCTTAAGGGTAGCTTCATTTATTTAGAAATCATTTTAGATCTTTGATGGTGGATCAGAGTCTCTTTTTAGTTAAGGAACTAAAATAAGCCAAGGTGCATTTTCAGAACAAAAAAAAGCCCTAAGGTTTCAGGATGAAGTCATCCCTACTGAGGAGGCACAGGGCTGCAGTTTGAACTCAACCCCACAACAACATCCACATTCACTGACCCAACAAGCAAGAGCAGGTGTCTGGAGAGCAGAGCAGGAGCTCCAACAGAACCAGACAAAGTTACCATGAGAAAATAAAACCTAACAGCAAAATCCTGAGCAGGTAAGACTGGGAAGAGGAACTGATTAAAGCAGGGAGAAGTGTCTACTGAGGTGCTGCAGAATGTGTGGGCACAAAAGCAGGCTTGTTGAACTGCAAGGATCTAGTAAAAGCAGCATGTAAAATTATATATGGAGAGTACAAATTAAGAGGTATTTAAAACTCCAGTGAGGACACTGAAGTACTAAAGAACCTGAAGAGGTCAGGAATACAACAAGGAAATTAAATGGGATTCCAACTACTATATTGCAACCTCCTTCACCTGGGGAAAAAGAATCCAGAGCACATACACTAAATGAGGAGGAGATATTTGCAAAGAGATAAAATATGAAAAAAAAAAGCCCCAAAACTCTTGTGGGAGAAGAGCAAACAGAGAAGTGGGTATCTGTTTGTGGTGTGATATGGCTGCAGAACCAGCCAACATGATTCTGGGTGACTTGCAGAGCACAGCTTGTCACAGAGCAAGGGACAAGCTGGTCCCTGCTCACACAACCCCCAGGGGAATTTACAGGCTGGGGAGGGGATTTCAGAGTAACCAGAGCAATGGAAGAATCTGGATGGACTAATGACAGAAGAATGTAAACCCATAAAAGCAAGTTCAGCAGTGACTGCAAACAGGAGGTAGGACTAACACTGAGGAGCAGCCAATGTCTACAACCATTACACAGGGCACCACAGGAGCAAAGGCACAAAAGTGCTTGAAAGAAAACAAATCATTTGAGAAACACTTCATTATAAAGACCTCTTATCCCACTGGGGAAAAAAAAAAAGAGGAGATGAAGGAAATCACACAGCCCAAGTAATTTACAGACTAGATGGATAAACCAGCTGAAGAGTCCTGGGTGCAACATTTCCAGATTTACACAATAAATACAGGATGATAAATGTATTTTCTCTCTGGCTTCTGGAAAAATCACAGGCAGGGCTTATCTGGAGCAGAAAAATGTCTCTTTGGCCCACACATGAGTGACAGCACTGCAAAGACTCCTGAGCCCAGAGCTGCATCAAGCCCAAAGTCAGGCAGGAGCTGGGACACGGACAGGAGTGTTCATGCTCAGCACCCTCTGCAGAGCTTTAGCTGAGTGTGTGTTCCATACAGTCAGGGATGTCTTTTCTTCTGCTCCCTCTTAGTGTCCCCACCACTCATGGTCTCAAGTGCACAGCTTTTGACCTTGCAATTGACATCACAGCTCAGCCAGGGATGCTTGGAAGAGCATCATTAACACCCCTGGGTGTCGACCTGCCCTCAAACTCTGCAGCCTCACTGAGTGGGGAACAAAGCAGCAACCAGCACAGGCTGCTTCTCTTCCATGTGCAATACACTGGAAGAGTCAAATATTTACATAAGAATTTTTCTGTGACCCTTCCAGGCTCTCCAATCTCAATCTTGTCTTAACTGAGAGTGCAGTTCCCTGACAGAACTCGTTAGAACTGGGTAGGTCATGAAGTTATCTCTTCATTTCCAAGTTTCCCATTGTGACTATCAGAAAAGAACACAAACCCCTGCAGCAGCAGTTCAAGAATAATCTTAAACTCACCCTGACCTGGCAGAAGCCTGAGAGAAAACCATAGTGGCAGCTTTCTGCACTACTTAAGTTAGACACACATCTAAATATAAATGTTCTTTACTTGTGCTGCACTAGGACTTAAAACACGTTTCTAGGAGAGAGCTTTCCAAGCCTATCTAGAGACATAACAGCTTTCCTGTTTTCAACTGGTCTTTAAGACTTTTTGGCAGTATATGACAAATATGGAAATAATCAGAACTCTTGTATGTGACACCAGAGTACTTGGAACACAGAAAACCCACTCAGAAAAAGGTATCAAGTCACATGAATTAACTCTTTATAAATTAGACCTGTGCTGCCTTGTCAACAACTATGTTATGCTCTCCTCTGCATTAAAATTACAAGTGTTAAGTCTGTTTTATTCATAAATAGCAAGCATAATAAATGATATGATTATATAAGAAGTTGTAAGATTAGCCTTGAAAGAGTCCAGCATAAAGTCAGATGAAAAAAAATCAATTTTCTTGTATTTTAAACACATCACCTTTTAAAGAGCCACCATCATCTGTGCAGCCAGGGCTGCACCCCAGCCATGTTTGGCTCCACGTTCCAAACACAGGGTTTGTGCCAGTGTGCAACTCCCAGTACAAACCAGTACATTGTGAAGCCAAGAGACTGATGCCCATGCAGCAGCATCACAGTTAACAGAAGCTATGGAGTCCTCCTCTGCCTTCTGTTCAGGTCAGTAACTGCTAGAATTAGAACAAGCCTTTTAGGAAAAACTACCCCCTCAATTCAAATCCCTCCTCGAGCTCAAAACTGATCCAATGGTTCCAGCTTCAAATTGAGGCCTTCCCAAAAATTCACCCATGGAATTAGGGAATGGCAACGGGTCTATAATTTAGGGTTATGTATCCTGCTATTTCCATGCAACTCTAATTCACTGGGTGACTCCACTTTGCACCAGCACTGGAAACTTTGCACATGCAGTGTCAGTCTCCAGCTAAGGTCAGGACAGCTCTTAACCACGTCCTTCAACTGCTCAAGACTACACTTGAGATCAGTTACTGCCATAAACTTCTGTTCAGGAGGGTGAGCTGTTTTTGTGCTCAGGCTGGAAGAGTCCACACATGGCCCAGCATGCTTCAACAGAATATTCAGCTGGAGCCAGCAGCCTGGGTTTGGAACACTGTTCTACTTGGGATTCCAAACCACACATACTTGAACAGTTAACAAATGCAGCAGGGGGATATTGGTACACAAGCAGTCTGAAAAATGGACAAATCCTTTGTTGTGCTTTGTTGGGTTTGTTTTTTGGTGTGGGTTTAGTTTTTTTGGTGTGGGGTTTTTTTTTGTTGTTTTGTCTCTTTTTTTCATACCCCCCAAAAAACAATTTGGTTGCTTCATTATATAAGCACATTAAAAACAAATACCCTTACCAAACAAAACACGAGTGCAAGGTTGCTTACAGCAAGTGGTGTGGTTTTTGTTCTGTTGTGGGCTTTCCCCTCACCCTTAACCATTATCTACATATTCTCAAGCTCATTTACCAAGCTACAAAAAGCTCTGATCAGATGCTGCAGAGTGGAGCAGGGCAGCAGTTGAGAGAAGTGTTTGTTGTTGTTTTTTCTGACTGTTTCTCCCCCTGGAGAAGGTTGCTGGGTTAGAAACCTTTTTGCAAGTGTGTGTGAACACTAATTTCCCAGCGTTGGTCTGGGACAACAGGATTTCAGGATCTGTGTGGTTCAGCTCATCTGTCTTAAGCTCAACTCCTAACTGAGAATGACCAGGGTGAAGGGACACAGAGCACACTGGCACAAGAGATAAGGTTGTTTGGAGGCTTCCCCAGTCAGTTTGTCAACTTGATAACACTGTGGCTACTGTGTGCAGGCTGCATCCCACACAACTGTGCCAAACCCTGCATCTTGAATAAAACTACCACAAAACCACAGCTCAGCTAGTAAGCCAACTAAGAGCAGAGCCAGGGCTGGTTCTCCCCACTTCTACCTCAGTCAGTCTGTGCAGTCACAAAATGAAGACACCATCAGCAAAGAGCAGATGTGTTTTCTCTTGAGTTCTCATCCAATTCAGTGTATGTACTTACCAAACTGCAATCCTTCACCTCAAATCAACCCAAATATGTAAGATACAGACATGTAAACACTTCCACCTTCACAACAAAGCACACCCAGGTTCATTCTTCAAAGTTTCCTGCACCTCACTGACACTTCATCAAGCTTATTGTTCTTTCCTGACACGCTGATGGCAGAGAGTTCAGGAGTCCAAGCGTGGCATAATAAACCACAGGAAATGGAAAAGCCAAATGGAGAAGACAAAACAAGCAGAAACCCAACATTTTGCAATCATTTTTTTTCTCTCAGCTTTCTGACAATAGGGTTTTCTTTCACTTCTTCAGCACGAGGGACCTCAAGGACACACAACGGGGCTTGTACTCACTGAAAGAGGAGACTCTTGGCCACAAAAGCATCTTCACCCAGGGCAGCCTTTGCAGAACTTAGTCCTTTCCCACATTCCTAGTCAGTGCTAATGACCATTCATTTACTTTACAACAATCATGGTTATTTAGTAGAGACCATATCACGCTAGGAACAGAACACAGGAGGAAAGCAAAGCATCTGGGCTGATATGCTGACAAAAACACCCCCCCTTGTGTGGGCAAACAGGTAAGCAAAAGGGCAAACAGCAACACCATGGGTGAGAAGTGTTCTACAAAATGGGAATTAAGACAATGACACTACACTGATGTCAGAGCTCTTCAAACCTTCAAGGAACTTTTTTGCTTCAGAGTTAAACGGCAGCAGGGATAACTCCCCCATTTCAACTCTGCACAAAGATTTTTCATGGTATAAGTTTAATCTTATTACATATAACCTTGGGATCACAGGATGGTGAGGGCTGGAAGGGACCTTGACAGATCAAGTCCAACCCCCTGCCAGAGCAGGGCACCCAGGGCAGCCTACACAGGAACAGATCCAGGGGGGGTTGGAAAGTCTCCAGAGCAGGAGACTCCACAGCCTCTCTGGGCAGCCTGTGCCAGGTTCTGGCACCCTCAAAGGAAGAAGTTTCTCCTCATGTTGAGGTGGAACTTCTGTGTTTCCCTTTGCTACCATCACCTCTTGCCCTGTCTGTCACAGGGCACCACTGAAAGGGACTGGCCCCTTCTCCTTGACACCCACCCCTCAGATATTTGTAAGCATTTATAAGATCACCCCTCAGGCTTCTCTTCTCCAGCTGAACAGCCCCAGGGCTCTCAGCCTTTCCTCATCAGAGATGTTCCAGTCCCTTCATCATCCTCACAGCCTCCATTGGACTCTTCAGTATTTCCCTGTCCCTCTTAAACTGGGGAGCCCACAACTGGACACAACACTCCAGATATGGTCTGACTACACAGAGTAGAGGGGGAAGAGAACTTCCCTCAACCTGCTGGCCACACTCCTTTAGAATACAGCTCAGCAATTCCTCCTTTATGTGGCAGCATTTCTGAGCAAATTTAATTCCCTTTACAGAGTGAAGAAATGCCATCTATTAAAGCCACAGCAAACTGAAGGAAACGATAGCTCAGAGTAAATCTGATCTCATTATTGTTTCTTTGTTAAGGAAAGGGAATCCAAAGAGAAACAGCAGCAGGTCTTCATGCCCTTTTTAAGCAGTATTAGAGACCAGAAGAACACGGTGCTTACTGACCTGGGCCCACTGAGGGTCGCCGTGTCCCTCACGGCCTGCGCGGTTTCCGAGGCGAAATCCAGAGCTCCAGCCACGGGTTTGGTTACTGTGCCAACCAGCCCCTTGCCAAGGCCAGAGATGAAACCACTGACACCTCCCTCAGTTTTCACACCCTCAACTGTGGACGTTATGACGCTTGTCAGTCCTCCAATGATACCTGGCAAAGAGAAGGAGAAGAAGGGTAGCCCAGAGGTGCCGTCTCATCGCATCACAGCCCCTCTCCTGCTGCTGGCTGCCCACAGGGTTTCCAGGAGAAACATGCTTCAGAAATGCTGCCATGACTTTGTACCCATGCACAGACTATCATATCCCACAGGAAAAACAGGATTGAATACATGGTTAAATGTGTATATGTGAAGATGTTCCTATGCTGGTTTATTTCCCAGCTGCATTTATACCAACAGCTCTCATCTATTCCTGAAGTGGTTACTTACGACATGACAAAACTTATCAGAAAAGCTTACACAGTTTGAAACAGAAAAGTGCTTTTGTTCACTAGAAAAAGGCAATTATTTTAATTATTTAATTCTTGGATATTACAACACAATGAAGAGCTTTTAGAATTGACTTTTTGGCAAAGACTGACATATTTCACATTTCCTGCACTTTTACCAATAGAATTTAGAATTTAGATGAGACTTTACAGCACACTGGTGTGAGAGAAACCTCTCTCATGCTCCTTTTAAAAACTTTCAGTGCCTCTTTATGACAAAAATCCAGGATAAAGTCTTTTGCTCAGCACAGAACAGACTGCTGGTTTAGTGAAAACCACATTTTCTTTACAAAGGCTGCAACAATTGCACTAAAAGAATGACATTTAAACAAACTGAGTCAAGATGATGCAAAATATAAATATTTGATTTAAACTTGGCTGTATTGGTTTAACTTTTTTCAACAGATAAATCATGAACTAAATTGATGTGAGATTCTGGCCAAATTAAGATTAGTCCACTGTCTTTTACACAAATTCATTTCTCTCGTTCTTAGTAGACTTTAAGAAGAAGTAAAACAAAACAAACCCACAAAATAACCCAACTGGGGAATGTTACTTTAAACTGATGTACTGATTCTGAGAAAACTTGGCTTTCTGGCACTGAAAGCAAACATAAGAAAGCCACAACCCAGCCACACTCCTTTTTATTGCAGTTGGGCCCTCAGAAGCCTCTTTGCGTGGGGATTTTAGGCCTGTACAAACAAATTTTTGTTTTGGGTGAACTTTGATTTTAGCCAGCAAAAAAAATGTGGTTTTACTCACAGTTACACGTGAGAAGACCTTACTCTTAAATGTCATAGAATCGTTTGGTTGGAAGAGACCTTTAAGATCATCAAGTCCAACCGTTCACTCTGCACTGCCAGGGTCCCTAAACCCTGTCCCCCAGCACCACTTCCACATGGCTTTTAAACACTTCCAGGGATGGGGACTCCACCACCTCCCTGGGCAGCCCATTCCAATACCTAACCACCCTCTCTGTTAAGAAATTTTTCCTGATATCATGTAATTTCTATCAACTGAAAAAACCCAAACTCCCTCCCAAGCCCAGCCTGCGAACATTCCCATTCAATCCAAGGCCTACGATAGCTCTGCTTCCCTGGCTTCAAATCACCCTCCAGGAGCAGCACACCCTGTTCTTTTCATCAGATGGTTAGTTGTGAGGGAGAAGTGAGTGAACTCCAGTGAAGTGTTACCATGTGCAAGGCCATGGATCCCAGCTACCAGGTGTTCTCCACTGGTGGCAGCGTGGTAGCGAATGTATTCTCGCTCCGTCTGGTGCCTGTTATCCATTGTCTTTCCCAAACCATCTGACAGGGTCCCAGCAAACTGTAAGAGACCAACATGTTCTGTTATTAAGAGAAATAAAGGTGTTTCTCTTCCCGTAGATTTAGAGAAGGCAAATCCTAGATTCTAGTTGTGAAATAGGGGTTTGGACATCTCGTTTTGTCACACGCACAACGGTCACTCCAGCTGCTTTTGCCACCGAGGAAGTGCTGAAGGCCATGAATTGTGCTTGGAGCAGCTCAAATCTTGAGGAGCCAGTCACAACCTGAGCAGGTGAGCAACTCAAATCCTGAGGAGACAGTGACAACCTGAGCAGGTGAGCAACTCAAATCCTGAGGAGACAGTGACAAACTGAGCAGGTGAGCAACTTAAATCCTGAGGAGACAAGTCAAACCTGAGCAGGTGAGCAACTCAAATCCTGAGGAGACAGTGACAAACTGAGCAACATAAATCCTGAGGAGACAGTGACAACCTGAGCAGGTGAGCAACTCAAATCCTGAGGAGCCAGTCCCAACCTGAGCAGGTGCCCAACTGCACCAGTCAAGCCACAGCAAGTGAAGTCTGGAAAAGAAGCACTAGTGACCCAACTGCAACCTTGCAAAACCTCACAAGAATGTTATTTCAATACCAAGCTTTTCTTCTGCAAAGATATGTGAAAAGCTCCGAGGCAAATTCGCCTGTCACGAAACAACAATGTTGGCAAGAATTAACTGAATTCTTGTTAGCAGCACAGGTAGAAATGGCCTTGCTGGGGCAAGAGCTGAGGGGCAGCTGTGCCAGGCACCCTGCAGCCCACAGGGTGACCCACTGCAAGGTGCCTGTGCTGAGGCACCCCCAGGGATGATACACTCCAAAACAGATGTCTAAGGGGAACCCTGCAGTTGTACATGGAGGATTTTATCTCCCTATGCTTACCTCTAACAGCATGGGGCAAGACTGGAGATGTGCTTAGAGATGAAAGAGAAGGTTTTAGTCCAAATGGGACTGGTTCTCACAACTCTGACCATCACCAAGTGTGAGCCAGTGAAAAAGCACCAAATAAAAATGATTTATTGTGATCTGCTGACCTTTAGCTTGATGTAATCAGATATAAAACAGGCTTGGTGGAGGGAGGGAGGCAAGAAGAGGAGACAAAACTGTTGAAACCTAATGTCATATTCAGGGTATTATTATAGATAAGGACTCCTAGCATGAATTCTCCTGGTATAACCTCAAAAACTAGCTCTGTGGTGGGGTGTGTGCAGTTGGTTGCCTTCTGCCCCTCCTTCACCATCTCCTCCTTTCCACGGATGCTAAAATTAAGGTGTGCACGAGAACACAGCTAAAACCTGGTGTGAGATTCTAATACACTAAAGATAAAATAGAAAGAGACAAACAGTTTAATAATGTGCCCAATGCAATGACAAAGTTCCCCTCCTTTTTCTATCATTTTTCCAAGGCTGTGTTTCTTTTCTTCCAAGGACATGACTAGTTTTGGGTACTTCTTTCCAGCTCAAAGACAAACCAGTGCAGTGGGTCCAGGGATCTAAACAAGCAGAGCTTTGCAACATCACCCTTCTTGGGACTTGATCCCATGCACATCAAGCAGAGCCTAGTGATCAGGGACTGAATTACTTCTGACCTGTTCCTGAACTTAATGAAGATGGTATTTTTATTTTTTTTTTTTTTTTAAATTAACCTAGCTATAGAAACCAACCTGAAGCTGTTAACTGTGTTTAAGGTTGGGGGTTTACTGGACAAATACTTTAAGAGGATTAGAGTAGCTGCTATAACAATTAAACGGCTCAACAGGCCTTCGAAATTCAAACCTCCTGAAGGACTCTGGCAAGGCCTGAAAATGATTTTTCAAGAACACATTTGGCAAGTTGCATTAGTGGATGATCAGACAAGCAAGTTATTAATATTGACTAAAATTGGTAAGCTCTCCTTAGAGCTCTGACATTTTTTTTTATTCCCCCCTCCACCCTGACTTGGCTGTACCAGCTTTCCCAGCAAATCTAATCCAGGCTTTCCTCAGATTTTCCTTCCTCTGTGAAGCAGAATCTGATACATAACAGTCAATAACAATTCTGGTTTTGCATATAGAAGGAATTTAAATGCAATAGTAAATTATTCTCTTAGTGAGAAATATTCACATGCACGCAGTTTAAATCTCCAGTAATTATAAAAGATAAAGGGGGACATTTTTGTTCGTGTTGCTTAGAAAAACAACACTGACTTAAAATAAATAGAGCAATTTAAGGATTCTAATGTACCAAATGTACCACATAATGCTTCCATTTTGCCCTGACAAGATGTAAACACATTAATTACAAACCATGAACTTCACGCTGAATGACTTTTTGACACAGCACCTCCTCCTCCCTGGGTACTGTTTGTTTTCTGGCCTCCTTCAACAAAGGCTGAAGCCACACCTTTGTAGCCATCTGCACCATCTGTACCAAACCCACCAGGGCAGCCCAGTGAACACTTGGGAATGGTCTCAGCTGGGGACCACTGCAGCCCCCTCCTGCACCCAGCTGCAGAATGGGGTGTGATGGAGTTTGCAGTCAGAGGTGCAGTGCCAGCAACAGAGCCATTGCACAGGCCCTGGCACGTCAGGGTAAGGTCTGTTTGGCAACAAGGCAGCAAATCACCATTTTCTGCTGTGAAGTTCAGACTCTTATTTGCAATACAGGCTCACACTGTAGTGCCAGCATTGTTCTGCTTCATGATCTGCATCAGACCTACATCATCTGCATGACCCAAGACAGGTAATACCATGTGAATGAAGTAATTGCTGGCTATCAGAAGTTTTGAGTCATCTTTTTATGTGCACTTCAGAAATACTTTCCCTGAAATGGTTTTGGAAGCTTATTTCAGCAAACAGAATTTTATCTACCTAAAGAAAAAGGAAAAAGAAAATATTTTTCAGCTAAAAAAAGAATCCCCAAGCTACCATCCAAACACCTACACGACACCTATGGCCAGTCTGTGTAGATGAAAATCACTGTATTAAGAAATAGTTACTGTGAGGCTGAAGTAACTTGCCACTGCTGAACTGCAGTAAGCAGTGGAAATTTAATCAGTTTAAATGCAGCTTAAACTTCGAAGGGCAATGTGAACAAGTTAAAGCACAAAAGCAGACTTGCCTCCTCCTCCAGATGTCTTGCTTTTAGATCTCTCCCTTGAGAAGAGCAGTGGTAGATACTGAGATGAAGATATTTAGCTGTGTGGAAAAGCAGTGATGGTGTCTCCTGGAGCTGTTAACCCGGTCACACAGAAAATAGTCTCCAGCTAAATGCAGGTGACACCAGCAGTGGGATCTACCCTTGTCTTCCTCAGCTTTTGTTAATAAGGTGTGACCTGATAACTTCAAAGCTGAGGGAAGCCCATGGAAATGCCCACATAACTAAATACAACCGTCTGTGGAACAGACATGAAATTGATCAGGGACATCTGAAAAACAGCCCCCCCTCCTTCTCTCTAACCCGATTTTCATAATGAGTTCTTTGTTGATGAAAGAAAAATAAATAACAGTAGTAACGTGGTCTTTTATCTCTGCATTTCCCCCCATTTCAGAGATTCTTTTTCTTGAAGCAGAGCTCCAACACAGTGTATCAGCACCAGCTAAGACAAGTTACCTGCTTCCCACCCAAGAGGCACTCAAGTGTCACTAAATGAAGCCAGCCCACATATTAGGTATGTGTAAGAAGATGAGTGGTTTACTTGTCAACCTGGCATCCTGAAAAGCAGCCAAGTGTGGGCCTTCCACACTACTAATTAAAAGTTCTGCTATTCAGGTGCTAAAATATGCATTGTTTAATCATAGAATGGCTTGAGTTGGAAGGGACCTAAAAGCTCATCCAGTTCCAACCCCCCTGCCATGGCAGGGACACCTCCCACTGACCAGGGTGCTCAGAGCCCCAGCCAGCCTGGTCTGGAACACTTCCAGTGATGGAGCACCCACAGCTTCCCTGGGCAACCCCTTCCAGTGTCTCACCACTCTCATAGGAGAATGACTTCCTAAAGTCCAGTCTGAACCCACCCTGCTCTAATTTAAAACCATTGCTCCTTATCCTTTCTACATGTCCTGTAGAAAGTCTCTCTGCAGCTTTCTCCAGTCCCCTTCAGGTACTGGGAAGGTACTCTAACCTTATTCCTTTTTCCTGGACAAGAAAAGCTCTCTGAAAAGCTCCAGTTATATGGGCATTCAGCCACTTCCATTCACAGACAGACTCTTTCTCCTCTCTTTTCATCCCCAAAGCAGATGGTGCTTCCTGCATCTCCCCCCTATGAACTGCCCTTTTCTTCCAGGTCTGCATTCTAAAGCAAACCTGATCCTGGTTTTCACATAGATGACATGAAAACTACCAACTGGTAATCCACTCCAAGCAGAAAACATGACCCACTACACTTCATTAACTTCAGCCTCTGTGGGCTGAAATCAATGAATCCTCCTGAGGAGGCTGAAATATGACAACTTGCACTTCTCCCTCCAAATTCCAGGACGTTCTGCTACATTGAACACAGTTATCATAACTTCCACTGAATCTTTGGAACAAGCACTTCATGATTGCTGAGACTGTTATTGCACTTCCATACCAGCCTTAGACACCTCTGGAGGCTCCAGCCAACAGAAGATCCATCATTTCTTCTTTGACATTTACACAGTGTCACGGATCAATAAGAACCAGGAGCCACAAAAGCAGTGGGAATAGGATCTGTACAAGAAACTCATCTACCCACATTCTGTACTTTGGTTTTCATTGATTTTTTGTGTGTGTGTTTGGTTGTTTTGTTGGGTTTCTTGTTGGGTTTTCCTTTTGTTGTTTTTCATGTTTTTGTTTCATTTATTTGCTGTGTTTAGTTGGGTTTTTTTCTGTGTTTGTTTTCCTCGTTAACAGCTCCATAATTAACCAGTTTTGCCACAAAAAAACCTCCACTTTTGCCACTGACTACATAACCTCTGCTGTTTCAAGCACTAGAAGAAAAACAACACCACCCATATAGGGTGTCTGTGAATCAAAGCTGGTGCCAAACAATAAGGCTTATGGGCATAAGAAGAATTCAAAGCAAATGAAAACTATTCTGGACTTTGTACTGTGTGTTCCCTCTAAGCCAGATGCATGAAGCACACAGCATGGAAATCAGCCTTAAGTAATCTTTTAAAGTCTTTTTAAGCTCTTGGCACTGCCTGGTTCTCCAAGGACATCCCAAAAGGATAAATGCACAATGACGACTTTAGTCCAAACATTCCATTGTAATTCTAGCATCAGAGAATGGTACATTTACAGATATTATTGACTGAGCAAAGCAGAACATTACAAGGTGGAATTTAAAGGGAGAAAGTGATGAAATTAAATACAGGTCACTTATAACTTCTGTGCAGATCTCACAACAGACTGCACTGAGAACTCCCAGGGTTTACTCTGTTTGCATCTTTGCTTTGCAGAACTGATGGATCTTTGTGCAACTCCAACTCTCACCCCAAACCACCACCTTGCAGAAAACCCCTGAACACCCCACACTGATGATGGTCCCACTTTAAGCTTCAATAATAAATCTGGTTCTGACAGACCAAAGCAGAAACTGAAGTATGGTGTTTCAGCAATTGAAATTATTTCAGTTAGAAAGTCTCATGGAAACTGAATTATGTGATCTTTTCTCTCACATGTTTTCCAAACCAGGAAAATCCCTAATCATGATGATTAAAAAAACTCAACTTTTTTTACTCTCACAGTTTCAACTGTGACTCCTCTTAAATACAGTTAAGTGTCCACAGGAAAGGGAAGAGCTGCTTATTGCAGGAAAAAAAGGCTGTACAGGTAAAGAGCAGTGATGATCAGATTTCCAAATGTGTGTTCTGTTAAATCTATGTGTTCTGTTAAATCCATTCTTCCTTACAGCTCTAAGCAGGAACACTGAGTTTGGAACATTATTTTCCTCCTCTCTGCTACCTTGACATTTACCTTCTTTCTGATATACCACCAACAGAAACAACAGGCAGCACAGCACAGAGAGCTTGAAAGGAATATAAAAAATTACCTTTATTTCTTCCATCTCTCCAACATGTTATTGGTATTTTAGAGGAAGCCAATATTTACCCTGGCTTCTGACAATAAAATACAGCAGTTCAAAATGAAGCATTTATTTCACTATATGGAGGCAAAAATCTGCACAGTATTGGTTCTAGATCTTCACTATAGGCTAAGGAGACCTCTATACATGCTGCTAGGATTTGTGGTTAAAAAAAAAACCTTTTAGAGCAGTCAGCCATCCCCAAACCCTGCTGTTAATGGTACTGAAAGTGTAAGAAGAAAAACGACAGGCAGGATTCTTGCCACGTACATAATGACTGGGTGCAGTGGGACAGATAAAGTTGTCCAGTAAATTCTTCAGCCTAAGTTTCCTTGTTTTTATTGCCACATCTCAGGATTGATATTTAACACATTTTGGAGGCTTACCATAAAAATAACTTCCAGAGCAGCTTCGATGCTAATCAATACAGAACAGAAGCACTACAAGCTGGATTTTACCAATGGGACAGCAGTGAGCAGACAGACCACAGAGTCTCCTCTTTGCAGATCACTGTGCTCAACTGTGCATTGCACTGGGACTGAAAAATGAAATGCTTTAAGTAGTTGAAAAAAATAAATAAAAATATCAGGTGTCTATTGTCAGATTTAAAAGGCTCTGATGTCTGAAGTTGTTCCACAAAACACTTTCACTGTGGGATCTGGTGGTCCTGTAAGAGTCACTGGGGTATTTAAGCAGGAAAAGTTTGTGAGTTCAGTTCAATTTCAGTGCTAGAGAGTTTTACACTGCCCTTTACACATTAATACCCAGCCAGGTCAACTGCTCAGTACAATCCTGAACAGGAAGGATGGATTGGGCTGAGCCCAAAATGCATTTATAGCCAAGCTACAAACCCAACTGTGCAGAGAGAAACATGTAATGGAACTATGAACAGAACTGCCTCAGCCTTAAATTAGCAAATACTAAATCAGCAAAATGCTGTAATCAGCTTCTCATTTTAAGAGACACATAAACTTTGACCCTCTCCAAATTACTGACAACTGAGGGGAAGCACCAGCTTTCCCACTGCACAAACACAACGTTCCTCGAGATTCCATGTGGTGTTCTCCACCCCTGTGCATGACACATAACCCAAGGAAAGGAGCTTGAATTAGCTCACATCCCCATCGTTAACAAAGCTTCCTAATGCATCCTGACAAGGGCACGGTGGCTGGGAGCTGTGGGGAGCCCCCTGAGGTGCAGCAGCTGCCCTAAGGAGCTGGATCTCCCTGGGGAAGCCCCCACTGGTTTGTACTGGAAATGCCCCAAGGAGCTGGGTATCCTGGGGAAGCCCCCACTGCTTTGTCCCAGAGATTCCCAAGGAGAAGCCCCCACTGCTTTCTCCCCAGAGATGCTCCAAGGAGCTGGGTATCCTGGGGGAGCCCCCACTGCTTTCTCCCCAGAGATGCCCCAAGGAGCTGGCTATCCTGGGGAAGCCCCCACTGCTCTGTCCCCGGAGATGCCCCAGGAGCTGGGGAGCTTCCCTGCAGGACCTCCTGGGAAGCAGCACCAGCAGGTGCCCGTTGGCAATAGTTTAGTGTTACAGGGTTGAATGAGTGATCCCTGCAGGAACCGCCGGCTGTTTTCACAGACATAGAAGGCAGTCAAAAGTCCACAGCGTGAACTTGGAATGACCCCAATTGCAGAGTCACTGGCGGGTTCATCTGGAGGACAACTGCGCTTTATTAAACAACTAATACTCTTAACAGATAATTCCCCTCCTCCCCCCCCCCCCCCCCCCCCCCCAACAATTTTAACTCTTACAAAGCTTTAAGGTCTTCCTGTTTGTTTGTTTTTTGGGGGAAATGGAAGTATTTGCTCTCCTCCACGCCCCTCCTTAAAACCCCTCTATATACCAAACCCCTGCAAAAACTGCCTGAGGAGATCTCGTTCAGTTCCTCGGGTTAATACCCAACAACAACCTCTTCAGGAGGTGGCAGTGTTTGCTTTTTAACACCATCTTCACCAACTCCTATTGTTCCAGCTTCCAAAGGGACCCCGGCCACCTCCCTTGGACACAATGGGAGCTCTGCTCTCCTCAGGGATACACACCTGAGGGGTTTCAAGTTTAAATCTGTATTATTTCACGTGCTGGACACAATGACAGCACCCTACCTATATACAGTGGGGAGGTGGAGTTCGACTGAAACCATTAATTTCAAGCCCACCCCCTCCCCTTCCTCATTTCCCCCCCCTCCCTCGGATGCTAATGGTGATATATGGGATGTATGTGCCTGTTTGCATGACGTATCAACTTCGTTTTTGAATGGTTGTCAAGATCAAATTTCATTTCAGCACTGTGATAAATCTTTATTTCTAATTTCACAGTCTGTGCTCCTTGGCAGCATTTTGCATACCACATTTTCAATTCTCCTTTTTTTTTTTTTTTTTTTTTTAATTCCCCAATGAGTCAGCAAACCAGGAACATTAGATTTTTCTTTTGCAAGAAAATCAGCTTCAATATAAAGCTCTAGAGCAGGTGTAAAACTGAAAACTTCTCTAACCACCCTAATTGTTCAGATGGTCACTTGTACGTGTCTGTGTCCAGCTGAGTGGAGCTCACTCCCTGCAGCTGCTCCACTGGTGCAGGATTCTCATCCTACACTGAGTTATTTCTCCTGGAAAAGGCTTATTCAAAGCCATCAGCAACGTGTCAGTTTGATTCTGAACATGCACATTTTAGACATCAAGTCCAGATCAAAACAGTTCTCCCCATAGAATTTATCACCATTTTTTCTTTGATCTTACCTATGCCTATTTCTCCACGTGAAAATACACTGTAGACAAAGCTGTTCATGAGCACTTTGGGTAAGAGCTTTGCAAGAGAAAGGCTGAATTTAACCTGAATTGGGAGGAAAAACTTAAAGCAGGATTCTGGCCACACACGTTTTATCCCATGGTGCAAATGAAAAGCAGGAAGAACAAAATAATATTTCAAACTTCTCAAAGACAAGCCTTTAGCCCAAAATCTCTTTGAAAGAAAAGGATTATGGATACCAGACGTTCTGCACATTAAAAAGTGACACTTTCCATGGCTTTTGAATGTCACTAATTGGCTATAAAACTTGCCATCTTTTGAATCTGCCAGGAGATGGGGAAATGGCCCCATCTAGAACACTCCACCCAGCACCAAAAACCTCTGCCTGGCAATTTCAGTTACTTCCCACATCATAACATGCACATTTTCTCAGTGCTCAGCACCTGAACCATTAAACTTTGAATGAAAGGCAAGTGAAACTGAGGATACCTTGCTGTGCCACCTGGATGCATCACCTGAGCAAGCTGCTGTAGCCCCTACACAACCCTGGGGAAGACACTAGGAGAAAAAATCTTAAGATTACACTGAAGAAAACACAGGACAAGCTCCATTTGACCTGAACTCTATAAATCACTTCCAGGAATAGAAAAAATCTTTATGGTAATTGCTGCTAAATCCCTCAACTCCAATACCTAGACTGCCCTTGTGAAGGATGACCATCAGCTTTCCCTGGAGTAAAACCCCAATTCCAATCTGTAAGGCTGCCCAGAAAGATGTCATGTATTCCAGCCTCCTTCATTTTTACTGGCAGCCTCATGCTGGATAATCATAAACATTCTGCTGTTAACAATTAAACAGGAGTGGGGAGTCAACAGAAAGAAAGAAAATGGTAAAAATATAGAATGGTAGGAAACTCAGAATCCAAATGCCACTGTGATCTTTCTACATTATCAGTTGACTATTCTGTTTAATACTCTCTTGAGTTTGCTGATGGTACCAAACTGGGAGTGGTGGTGACAAACCAGAGCTGAGCTGCCATCCACAGACCTGGACAGGCTGGAGAGCTGGGAGAAGGGGAACCTCATGAGGTTCAATAAGGACAAGTGTAGATTCCTGAATCTGGGGAGGAATAACCCCATGAAGCAGTGCAGGGGAGGAGTAATTCTGCTTGAAAGCAGCCCCATGGAGAAGGACCTTGGAGTCCTGGTGGACAGTAAGTTCTCCATGGGGCAGCAATGGGCTTTTGTGGCCAGGAAGGCCAAAGGTCTCCTGGGGTGCATGGAGTGTGGCCAGCAGGCCAAGGAAGGTTCTCCTGCCCATCTATTCTGCACTAGTGAGACCACACTTGGATTATTGTGTCCAGTTCTGGGCTCCCCAGTTCAAGAGGGATGGGGAATTATTGGAGAGTCCAACAGAGGCTACGAGGATGCTGAAGGGATTGGAACATCTCTTGTGGGGAAAGGCTGAGAGCCCTGGGGTTGTTCAGCTGGAGAAGCCTGAGAGGGGATCTTATGAATGTTTCCAACTATCTGCAGGGTGGGGATCAAGTAGAAGAAGCAGTGGGACAGGATGAGAGGTGATGGTCACAAACTGGGACATAGGAAGGTCCACCTCAACATGAGGAGAAACTTTCCTTTGAGGGTGGCAGAGCCTGGCCCAGGCTGCCCAGAGAGGCTGTGGAGTCTCCTCTGGAGACTTTCCAACCCCACCTGAATCTGCTCCTGTGTGGGCTGCCCTGGGTGCCCCTGCTCTGGCAGGGGGGGTTGCACTCTGATCTCCAGAGGCCCCTTTGCACCCCCACCATTCTATGATTCTATCTACTTCTTTCTCAGGCTCCTTATACTATGGCTTTTGTGAGATGTTCCTTGTCAGCCAGATAGGATATTATTTTCAGCTACTTGAATTGTGTTTTGAACTAGTATTCCTGCAACTGCTGAAGCACAGTGTCTCCCAAGATGCAAGGATGCCAGCTGTCCTTGCTGCTGGATTCTATCACATAGCAGTGGTTGGTTACATACACAAAGGAACTTTAAACAAAAGGGAGCTATCAGCTGTGGCTGCTTTAGGAACATTTCTGTCTGTTCCTGGGTACAACCTGCTGAAATTGGCCCTGCCTTCTGTACTCTGCTGCAGCTACTTCTCCTTTATTGCCAGTTTTGTTGGGGTTAACATTCATAGAAGTTAAACACTTGCTCATGATTTGTTTTTAAACAATCCTTTTATTACTTCCCTTTCACTTTCCATTCAGTTATCTTTACTGTCCATCACTGCCAACCACTTGAGATTCTGCTTTGATTTATCTCATAACGAGGGTTAAAACTTCTATTTCCCTTTGTGTTGCTTTCATGCTCCTTCTCTAAATGCCCCATGTCAAACACCCACCTGGAGCAACAGTAGATTGCTAACTAGTATTAGATTTTTCTGAGCTGGTTCCAACACTCCTCCTATCTCTGTTAAGTACTTAAACACCTCTGCCTTCTCTGAACTGAATTTGAATAAATACATTAAATTCCAGGCCAAGGCAGAAGTTCATTTGTGCCTCTTCCTCAGCCACAGGAGAAACACCCACTTGACAACCTGTTGCAGCTCCTCAGCTTTGGCTCTTTGGTGCCTAAGGATGCCTGAGCCTGGCTCTGAGCTCTGCCAGCTTCCACAAGAACCTAACAAGGAAATGCAGCTGTGGCTGAGGGTTTATTTTTCCTTAAGAGGGCTAATTAAATTTCTCACTGGAAGCTTCAAAGTTCAGTATGAAAATTAAGCTTGTCTTTCAAGGAGTTCATTAGTTTTTCAGGAGGAAGGGAGGGAAACAGCAATTACCTCCATCCTGTGTAGACATCCACAGACTAAGCCTAGCTGCAGAGTCCCAACAGCTACACTACTATGTGCTCCTAATTCAGAAAAGAAAATACAATTCCTTGTAAGGAAAGAATCAGGCAAATTAAATTACACTATTGACAAGCTGATTAATCTTTTAAACCCTTTACTACCAGGAATTTCATTATGTCAGCACACCACCTATTTCCCAGTAGGAGAAACATCCTTGCTTAATTTTCCACATGGTGAACACGAGCTACAGAGCAGTTTTGTTCAGATGCTAATTCAGTGCTCAATATTCATTTCTAGCTGAAATGCCTCAGACACCAGAATAATTGAGGATTTCAGACTATCATGCCTAATGGTGGGGATAAATAAATAAAGAAGTGTGGATGCCAAGAATTCAAGACATTTCTATGCATATGGCAACTATAGAAGTCTCCATTCAGAGGGAATGAAATTCCCTCAGGTGTCTATATTTAGGATCAAAGAGCTTTTTAAAATCCAGAACTCGGAGTCTCCAAGGGATAAAAAAAGTACAAAACTGTCTGTAGTGAACTTTCTTTAACCTAAGGTTTTGTGCCAACTCAAATACACTGCAGCTCTCCACTTGAAAGAAGGCATTACCCACTGCGTGTTCTGAAATGCATGGAAAAGCCATTACAGGGATAATCAACACAACTATAAACTAGCAAAGCAATAAAATGACAAAACCAGATAATACTCCAATAGCTTACTTTTCAATTCAGTCAAGCAGTGTTCCTTTTCAAGTGATGATTATACTGTTAAAGTTTGTTTAGCTATCTGCTCACCCTTTAAAAGCCAACTCATCTGAAAATCTAGGATAGATTTCAAAAGGCAGGTAACTCACACCAAGCAAAGCAGCTGTGAATCAGTGTGGTGGGGGTTGGAAGGGAACTCTGAAGAGCATGGAGTCCAACCTCCCTGCTAAAGCAGGACAGAACTAGAGCAGATCACTCAGAAATGCATCCAGACAGGGTTGGAAAGTCTCCAGAGGAGACTCCACAACCTCCCTGGGGAGTCTGTTCCAGGCTCTGGCACCCTCACAGGACAGAAGTTCTTCCCCATGTTGAGGTGGAACCTCCTGTGCTCCAGCTGGAATCCACTGCCCCTTGTCCTGTCACAGGGCACAAGTGACAAGAGGCTGTCCCTGCCTTCCTGACACCCATCCTCATGGATTTATAGACATTCATCAGCTCCCCTCTCACTCTTCTCCTCTCCAGACTAAGAAGCCCCAGGACTCCCAGCCTTTCCTCACAAGGCAGGTGTGTTCCAGCCCCTTCAGCATCCCTGTATCCTTCACTGGACTCTCTCCAGTAGCTCTCTGTCCCTCTTGAACTGGGAAGCCCAGCACTGGATGCAATACTCCAGGTGAGGTCTCACTAGGGCAGAGTAGAGGGGGAGAGGAACCTCCCTTGGTCACACTCTGTGCACTCCAGGAGACCAGTGGCCTGCCTGGCCACAAGGACACATTGCTATCCCACAGAGAACTTGCTGCCTATCAGGACTCCAAGGTCCTTTTCCATGGAGCTCCCCTCCAGCAGATCCCCTCCTACCCAGGACCCAGGCTCAGCTCTGCATGAGGCTCCAGCCCCACAGCATAAGCTGCAAAGCTGAGCCCTCCCTGGCACAGCTCAACCAGGTGACATGGAGCAGTGAAAGTTCAGTTAAAAATACCCACCCTCCAGGCAGCACCCATGGTAAGATGAAATGATCTATTGTCTCATTGTTTTTCTTGAGGACCTGGAATTATTCCCCTCCCATTTTTTTTCTTTATCAAAAGTTCACAAATCCCAGATAAAATCATAAGGCTTGTACATGATAGAACAGAAAGGAATAAAAGACAAAGTTCTACTCTAAACCACATGCATAACACATCACTAATTGTACTCAAAATGGCAATTTTTTTATCATAGGGACATTCCTGACTTAAGTGTTCTAGCAGAGTTAGATGCCTAAAAGCAGTGCAATAGGTAGGGAAGAATTAATTCTGATTATCTGAGCCCTTTATATAGTTTTCTTCTATGTACCAGAATTAAGATCCATCCTTTTTAGGAGGAGAATTAATCAAGAAGTTCCATAAGGTCTTCCTAAAGGAAGTAACTATCTCCTTAAGACAAATACTTAATCCATCAAAAAACTGTTTTAAGAGAGAACAGTGTGAGACTTGCATTGCAGCTATTTTGGATATATCGAGGAGAAAGAAAACAACAATACCTGGGAAGACAGACAAATAGTCCATGGGGTGATTTTCAAAGCTATAAATGGGAAGCAGGCACTCAGCTCCCGTTGGATTTTGAAAGGAGTTCAGCATCCAGCTGCCCCTCTGCCTTTGAAAATCTTCCTTCACAAAACCCTTGGTTACAAATGACTCCAAAGTTCAAAGAATGACCTTGCCCTTGTGGGAAACGTAGGGAGGCTCGTGCCTTTTAAAGCAAGATTTATGAGCCTGGTGCTGCAGATGGGACTGCACTGAGGAAACAACACTTTCTAGAAAGGAAACCCTACAGCAACACACTCTCTTGGGTGGAGTGGATGGGTCACAAGAGGCTGGAACCACGAGTAGGGAGCATGGACACATCCTTGCACAGACAGATGCTGCCTGCTGAAGCTCAGAAGTCCTTGGCTAAGCTTGTGCTTGCAGTGCTGAGCCACAAAATCACTGGTGTGGGATTCAGACAGCACAACAAGATGGTGTTGGTTTGAATTCCCTGAAACTGCCCCAAATGGGCTGATTCTGGCAGGCAGACAGTGGTGATGGGGTGGGTGTGAGCTCTGCTCTCACAGCCAGGGGATCCCTACAGCACTGCAACAGGGGCTGCAAACCTCAGTCCTGAGCTACCTGTCATTGTGGAAACCTTCCCATTCACCTTTCTCAGCTTCTGAGCTACCTTTTGCCACTAACCTGGGGGGAAGAGTAGCTTTCCTAGCACACAAAGAAATGGAACAGGTTGTGAAAGGAGGAACCATGATGATAAGACAAAGACAAATGTTCCAGTTTGGAAATAAAAAAATAATAGGAAGTAAAGAATTTTCACAAAACCAGATTTTAACACCATGTCCTTATGTGAAGGAAGCATTACTCTGATTGTAGCCAAGACCACAAAGTTCATCACAGAACCTGTTGACACAACATGTACACTATGAGAAATATGTCANATCATGTCAGCAGAATGTCTATAAACCTCTGTGTTTCACAGCTACTCTATGGACTGGAACCTCACAGCATTTTCACCTTTTACATAATTATCTAAAGGCACAGACAAAGGACAAAGGGAATGGACAAATCTAATTTGCCATCTTCATTTCACTGAGATTAGCACAAAAAAGGGTTTCTGGCATCCCTGAAGTGTATATATAACCAGCTTAAAAAAAAAATAAAATCTACAATTCACACAGAAATTTTACAAAACAAACAGGAGAAAGCCATTTAGAGATGGTCAATAGTTCTATTTGCCTTATTTCCCAACTAGTTTCTCCTTGTGAACAAACTTTAATATCACATTTGTTACCTTTGCAGCTGAGTTTGATACTCCATGGGTGACATTTCTGATGAGCCCACCAACATTGCCATATTTTATAAGTCCAGTGACACCTTCAGAAACATCATTGAGCAGACCCATAGGGTTGCCAAGGAAGTCCACAGAACCCAGAATCCTTGCTGCCTGACTCAGCAGCTCCTGTAAAATCAACAGGAAGAATGAAATATCACTTATGGATCATGCTAACACCAATAAAACTGATTAAAAGCAAAACCAACCAACCAAAGCAGAAGTTNTGATGGGGTGGGTGTGAGCTCTGCTCTCACAGCCAGGGGATCCCTACAGCACTGCAACAGGGGCTGCAAACCTCAGTCCTGAGCTACCTGTCATTGTGGAAACCTTCCCATTCACCTTTCTCAGCTTCTGAGCTACCTTTTGCCACTAACCTGGGGGGAAGAGTAGCTTTCCTAGCACACAAAGAAATGGAACAGGTTGTGAAAGGAGGAACCATGATGATAAGACAAAGACAAATGTTCCAGTTTGGAAATAAAAAAATAATAGGAAGTAAAGAATTTTCACAAAACCAGATTTTAACACCATGTCCTTATGTGAAGGAAGCATTACTCTGATTGTAGCCAAGACCACAAAGTTCATCACAGAACCTGTTGACACAACATGTACACTATGAGAAATATGTCAGGATTTTTTTTTATCCAAGCAGATCTGTGTTTGTTCAGTATCAACCAAAACCAAAAGCACTTGCTATTTTGGGCTGCTGGGGGAGGTCATACCTCTCTCAGGCACTAAAAATCATTTTCTCACTGCTAACACCAATGTAACTGAATTTTCCCAATCATTATCAGTAGAACAAAAGAATGTTCACCATGCAGAGACTCTGGAATTAACTGAAGATAAATATGTAGCAATCTAGGAATTCCTTACCTTGGTGCTATGTGGCATAGAGACAAAAAACAACCTCAAGTGTTATCATAATAGCTGAAATTCACATCAGCTTTAGCACTGTCCAAAAAGAAGTTACCAAATCCTGTTATACTAAATAAAACCTTCATTCCAAACTCCTTTAATAACTCTCCCTATATAATATACAATAACTCTCTATATATTCTATACATAATATAACTTTATTTGCACAGAGATGACTCCACACTTGAGCAACATTTTAGTTCTCACTCTGGCATTTAATTTTATATATATATATATATTATTACTCAGGTTTTGAGTGGTGTAATTGACTCCAGAAGGGTTTCTGGCATCCCTGAAGTGTATATAAATAACCAGCTTAAAAAAAAAATAAAATCTACAATTCACACAGAAATTTTACAAAACAAACAGGAGAAAGCCATTTAGAGATGGTCAATAGTTCTATTTGCCTTATTTCCCAACTAGTTTCTCCTTGTGAACAAACTTTAATATCACATTTGTTACCTTTGCAGCTGAGTTTGATACTCCATGGGTGACATTTCTGATGAGCCCACCAACATTGCCATATTTTATAAGTCCAGTGACACCTTCAGAAACATCATTGAGCAGACCCATAGGGTTGCCAAGGAAGTCCACAGAACCCAGAATCCTTGCTGCCTGACTCAGCAGCTCCTGTAAAATCAACAGGAAGAATGAAATATCACTTATGGATCATGCTAACACCAATAAAACTGATTAAAAGCAAAACCAACCAACCAAAGCAGAAGTTCCACCCTCACCACACACAAACCTATAGTTTTGCTGAAGAAATGAACACACAAATATCAGGGAGATCACCAACATTTTCCTCTCAAAACACAATATATTCCTCAGAAGCACTTGCTGCTGATTCTTCATGTGCCAAAGAAGCAACACAGCACTGCTGCTGAAATCCACAGGGATCCCACTCCCCAACCAATTCAGCCTCTGCCTCAAGAACATCTGTAAAACACTTAACTTACCTCTTGGAAGTGCTTCAGAATGTCATTAATGATAAACTCCTGAGTTTCATAGGGATGGACCCTTGTGAAAGGATCCAGATTGATCACAGCATCTTCAAATCTGATGAGAGGAAATCCCAGGGTGCTTTTCAATGCCTAATTAAAGAAAAGAAACTGCTATGAGAATTTTACCCTCTGCTTCTCATGCACAGCACCCACCTGAATGAATATTTAAATAGGTAACAAACCCAAATGATGTGAAGCTGCTAGAGCAGCTCACCACTGCCATGGAGATTTCTGATAGAGAGCAATCACTCCTAAACCTTGTAGGCAAGGATGAATTCTTGGAAGTGCACTTCTCCAGTAACTAGATAGTCACTGAACACTCTCCCTGCTGGGATCTGCTAATAGGAACCTTTAGAACCACAATATGTTTAAGATTCTGTGCTTAGCACTTCACTTTTGGTTCAATTAAACCAAGCTCCCAATTAATTTCCTTGCTGTGAAGACAAAACTGGGTATTTTCCACCCTTCTGAGGTTGTGTGAATGGATTGTCAGGATGAGCTGGAATAACAGACACAATTTCCTGCAGGCCTCAGGCTCATTTCTTAACATTATGTGATGTACTGAAGGTCTTTAAACCAGTTTTTTGCACTATTTTCAAGGAAGGCAGTAATTACCCCATGGGGCATCTGTAACCTGTACATGTAAATAAATCTATACATGAAATAAATGTATTTAAGGTGGACAAACTGAACAGCTACAGACACACCCAGAGAAATAACATCATTTTGGATAAATTAACAAGAAAAAAAAATTTTGGAGAAAGAAAGAGATCTCTTCCATTTCAGGGCTTGGTAACAGCATCTGCAGAGCTACCACCATCAGACAACCTGGGGAAGGCAGGCAGCCTGATGCTCCTGTTCTGCCTTTCTCCACTAATCCCTAACTCTGTGCTAAGTAAGATGAGTTTTCCTGCCATCTGCAGGTAATTAATGACAATTACAGCTCTGATTTCAGCTTGCAAGTAAGAAAGGACCTATTTATTTTTTCAGTAAATGGATGACTAACTAGAGCAGTTCTCATTATTCAACTCAGGTAGAAAGTAATTTCCTGTTTAACTATCAGATATTATATAAGGCAACTCTTGTTAATGCTGGTACCTCATAAAAATAATCTGTCTGCACCAAATTACCAGCCAGCAATGGCCAAGGCAGGAACATTAGAGCTAGTTAGCAAAACTTCTACAAAGACTCTACTGTGAATATTCTCTCTCTCCTACCCTGAGCTCTCCTGTGCTACAGAACTGAATGGAACTCTTTCTTTGAAGGTTCATATACAGAACCCAGTCAGGGGCTGTTATCTTTAGGGTGGAAAAAAAAAAAATGTCCACTCCAAGTTATCTCCTGGGACCAACACTAGTGGCTGCCAAGACACATCCATATGCAATCACATACCAGTGCTGGGAGGAAGGCTGAAGAGAACAGTGCAAGTTACTAGCTTCTTAAAGGTACCACTGTTTCCTCTGTCTACATGTTGAGATAACTTTTCATTTTGAATCCAAAATGCCAACACACCCAATATTTCTGCTGTTGAATGGTAAGGAATATGGAAGATTCCATAATCCACACTCATTCCACAAAGTTCTCCAATGGGCCCTTGGGGGCAGAAAGGCCAATGGCACCCTGGGGGGCATTGAGAAAACTGTCCAGCAGGTCTGGGGAGGTTCTGCTGCCCCTCTACTCTGCCCTGGTGAGACCCCACCTGAAATACTGTGTCCAGTTCTGGGCTCCACAGTTCAAGAGACAGGGATCTATTGGAGCATCTCTACTTGAGCATCTCCCCTGTGAAGAAAGACTGAGGGAGCTGGGGCTGTTTACTCTGGAGAGGAGAAGACTGAGATGGGACCTCATGAATGTCTGTAAATATCTGAGGGGTGGGTGTCAGATGGAAGGGGCCAGGATATTCTCTGGAGTGCCCAGCAACAGGACAAGGAGCAATGGGGAGAAACTGGAGCAGAGAAGGTTCCACCTCAGCATGAGGAGAAACTTCTTCCCAGTGAGGGTGGCAGAGCCTGGCCCAGGCTGCCCAGAGAGACTGTGGAGTCTCCTCTGGAGCCTTTCCAACCCCCCCTGGATCTGCTCCTGTGTGGGCTGCCCTGGGTGACCCTGCTGGGGCAGGGAGGTTGGACTCTGATCTCCAGAGCTCCCTTCCAACCCCCACCATTCTACAGTTCATTAAAACCTCAGTGTCCAGACTACCAAAGGCACAGAGAAACTTGGCCAGTGTATCAATTCTGTTTTTTGAACACACAAGTTGAACAGACAGCAGCTCAGTTCCCCCACAGTGGGGAGGGCTTTTTATGGTTTGCTTGCTTGCTTTTGTTTCAATTCCCTCACCTTGGAGGAAATTGGCAGCATTAGCTCAGAGGGCACTGAAATATTGCTGACTGTTGTCATCTTATTATCTCCAGAAAGTTCTCAACACACAAACTGTGAACACTGGATGAGATTCTTTTCCTGTAATTTGGAATCCCTGGCTGCCAGAGCATTTATTACCACATGAAAAGGACCAGATTTCCCAGCAAGTCTATACTCAATCTGAATTCACTTTAATACTGAACCAGTTGCACAGTTCTCATGCAGACCTTCCAAGGGACTTCTATTTCTCTTCACCCTCCCTCAGCCCTCCCATATGACAGTCATTCCCAAGATCTTCACACTTCCATTAATCTAAGAGAATTTGTATAGCAGTGAGTTATGGGGTGAAACTGGCTGTGCTTCAACTGAAATCACAAAAATGAAAAGAATATTCCAGAAGGGATTGGGAATTCAGCAAAATAATTACTACACGTTAGTGGAACTTCTATTATTTGCAACTGAAATAATGGAAGAGTAAATGGAAATGAATAGTGGTGAATTAAAGCTTCAGTTCCCTTTCCCTCCTACAAACAGAAGCACACTCTGAATGCCCTGGCATACCTTGAGATCCAAAGGGAGCTTGTTGGAAGTGAAGACACTCAACTTTATTTGAGGCACGCTAATTTTCAGATTTTCAAAGTAGTATCTCTTTTGTGCTCCACCTTGTTCAACCACCTTTTCATGGAGGTTTTCATCATACTTTTCAACCTCTGCATCCAGACAAGACATAGGAATCAGAACAGATTGCATAGAAAGAGAGAAGGGGTTATAAATGCATCCTCTGCAAAGAATTAAAGAGTTTCTCTGTACAAAGCAAAAGTTATGTGTGACTACCAGTGTAGCCAGCAAAATTACACATGCCTTGTGACATGAGGTTGACCTTGAGGCTCAAGAAGATTTTTGCAGATCTGCCTGCATTGCAAAACCTGCATATATTTGTGTTAGAAAAAAACCAAGTCATCCAAGTGCATAGTTTCAGTTATTTGAGCTTTGATCTTGCTTCTAATTTGTCTCTGTCAGCACAGAAACCAGGAGATACAAACATCACTGTGCAATGCTTCCTACTGGGGAGGTCTTAAAATAGCTTTTCCTCTCCCTTCTTTCTCCTGTAGTTCCTTCCATGCCCAGCTATCACCATGATGTCCAAAGCAAGCAGAGCTGACAATCTTTCCAATCATTACAGAATGGACAAAACATCTACAGGGAAGACATTCAGTGGGTCAATTTACATCCAGAGTGAGCCAAATGTGGTTGACACAAAGAGGTTTGGATGTTCTGTGTAGAGGCACCTTGGTGGTGTGGGAAGGTAAGGGAAAGAAGATGACAAAGCCTTATGAACTCAGCTTGAGCAACTCAACATGTTGAATGTAAATGAGAAAATAATTTTTGTCTGAATCTTGGATGACATCACCAACACCAGTGAATAAATTACAAAGAGTGTACAGTAAGGAAAGAAACAAACAAAAAACCCCACAAAACTCAAAAGGATGAGGGTAAACCAAAACAAAAACCAGATTAGTGTTCAGCCTAAGAGCAAAGCTCAAAAATCTCAATTACTTCCTCATCACTACAAATCAAGTCCTCTGTGAAATTGGGAAACATAACACTTGTATGTTTTCAGACACAGTTCAGAAGACACTGTGGATTAGCAAGACACAGAAGCTTTGGGCATCATTTGTAGACTTTGCCCTCATTTGGAATCAAGCCAAAAACAGCTTTTTCCAGCAACAGTTATTTTATTATATAACCCTACACACCCTACTGCATAATAAAAGGGACTCCAAACCAGACACTTCAGATAAACCCAGCAACAGAACAACATCTAAGAGATTAGAAGATTGAAGAGCTCTGTCTTGCCTCACTGACTGGAAGAAGAACTTCTCTTGCAATTGAAGCCAGGGGTACAGATGTCACAACTCAAAGGTCAGACAGCCAAAATTTTCCTTCAGTTAAGCAAGAGGAACAGCCCACAAAACAAATGAACAAAGACCCCATTTCTAGCCTTGGGTTTAAATAAACAAACATTACTAAACAAAGTGGTTTGCTAAATTAATAACACAATTTCTTTTCTCCCAATTTAGATGAATGCAGATAGAGGATCTTAAGCTGAATGCTGAACTCCTTCCCACAGAGGCTCAGCTCAGCCTCCAACATGTTCTGTGGGTCACCACCTGAATTCTGGAGCAAGACAACAGACACCAAGGGCTTCAGGGGGCCAGAGACATCATCTTTGTGCTCAGCAGTGTCTGCTTCCAAGCAGTCAGGAGTTTGCTAGATGTTTTCAACTTAGTTAATATGCAAAGATCATAATATCTCTGTACACTGGAAAACTGGTCTTTGTAGTTTATCCCATACCTGATTCAGACTGGTCATAGCCAAAGAAACTCAAGAGCTTCAGAAGTAGCTTCTCCTCAATTTGAACTGTGAACTTTCGAGCAGTGATCATCAGATGCTACAAAGATAAACAAGTCTCAGCTTACAGCATTAACATCAGGAATAAAATCCACTGCAGACATTAAATAGGACAATGAGTTGCACTTCAACAGAGTTATTTTAATTGAAATGCATTCACAGTAAGACACCCACCTTCCAAATATCATTGTTAGTTTCCTTCACTTAAAGTTTCCCACAGCTAGTGATGATTGTTTCAGTTTTTTGGATGGCATTGGGCTTCATTACCTAATCCCAACCCTTCAGAACCTGCTGCTTAGCTGTTTGCCAACACCAAAATAAGCTGGTTTTCTAAATAGTGTCACAATACATGGGTGCAGATTCCAAGTGAATACTTGGTTTTGCCCTCACCATAGCTGGGATAAACAGCCAAACAACATTTCCAAAGAGCTTCAGTACACAGAGCAGGGTTTATGGTGCAAGATAACACAGAGAAATTCTTCTTGTCAGAAATAAATTGTACACAGCTCAGGCACAGCACAGATATTCTGGTTCACTACTCTGCAATGGTAGTTATCAGTTCTCAAGGAAGAATAATTAGCTTGGAAAGTCAGGTCACAAACATGGAAACAGAGCAGTTTGGCTTGTTAAGTTTTTAAATGTATTTATTATCCTGTTCATCACTGTACTGTAGCTTTAAAACCTCTTTAAATGAGAAGGTGCAAATATAGAGTTCTTTAAACCTCAGTATTAATTTAACAAAGTAAAGTGTATTTCACAAACCATTTAATATAGATTGCTAATTAAAATTAGGAATAGGAAAGGTCATTTAAGTGGAGTAACACCTGCATGGCACAGTCAAAAAAGACTGAAGTTTACCTTGTATATATCAGTGAGGGCATTTTTACTGGGAAATTTCATGGCATTCACTTGCACAGCAGGACCAGTCTCCACAGGTTCATTTTCACTCATCTTAGGGGTCAGGAAGAGCATAAAAGGCCTTGTGGTGCCAATCAGCTGGTTGTCCACCTACAGTGTGACCAAGACAGACAAGAAAATCTGAATAGGTGGCAAGAAACAGCAAAATGGATGTTCTTTGAGGATGTTCTTAAAAGCTTTCAGAAATACATGGTCCCTGAGCCAGGAATATACTGGATACCTGGTCACTGATCACTGCTGAAACCATACCAGAAAAACATCAAGAAATGTCCTATATTAAAAACCAAAACCTGTAACAGCTGCTATGTTCTCTGTGTTCTCTGGGTTTTTTTCTTCTTATTTAAAAAATCTGAAACAAAACACAGTCCAAGCTATTAAACACAGCAGAGTTAAGCTACTCCTGTAATTCTTTTTAACTGATGCAGGTAAGTAGCCATTTATCCTGTATAATCCACATGCACAATTCCCCTTCCAATGAAATCTTACATTTTGGGAGCAGAAATCTAACAATTCAGAGGAGGTTTTTTTAATAGAATAAAAATACTTTTTCCAGTCTGCAGTTTAACTTGTAAATTCTGCATTTCAAAGGCTGAACTGAAAAGAAATTTTAAGGCAAAACCCTGTAGGTCAAAACCAAAATTTAGCTGGAAAAAAAATGTAAGAAGTATGTGTTATTTGTCTATGAGTCTATGATTTATATTACAGTGCTACCACCAGTAGGAGTCCTCCTTTCAAAGGCTGCATTTTCACTGTGTAATGACAGAAAATAAAGAACCATGAAGGGAGAAGATCCTCTTTTTGACCTTCTTTCAAAATAAAAACAATTCCAACTTGCCTAATAGAAATGAACAGCATGGCATACAATAGATCATTGTCTCAACTGGTACTAAGAAGAGAACAATGAAAAAAGGAAACACTGATGCAAATCAAAATGTGTATGATAGAGCTATGAGAGGATTAAGGGATTTGAGCATCTCCCCTGGGAAGAAAGACTGAGGGAACTGGGGCTGTTTAGTCCTGGGAAGACAAAAGGAAGATCAGAGGGGATCTGATCAATGTCTATAAATATCTGAGGGGTGGGTGTCAGATGGAAGGGGCCAGGGTCTGCTCTGCAGTACCCAGCAACAGGACAAGGAGCAATGGGGAGAAACTGGAGCAGAGAAGGTTCCACCTCAACAGGAGGAGATATTTCTTCACTGTGAGGATGTGGCACAGGCTGCCCAGAGAGGCTGTGGAGTCTCCTTCTCTGGAGACTTTCCAGCCCCACCTGGATCTGTTCCTGTGTGGGCTGCCCTGGGTGACCCTGCTGGGGCAGGGGGTTGAATTCCATCATCTCCAGAGCTCCCTTCCAGCCCCCCCATTCTATGATTCTATGATATTCAGGAACTGAAATCTCAGTAACAGCTCTAAACATTTTTTCAAACCTGTTTTAACAGCAAAAAGCAGAGAAGACCTGTGAACAAATAGGCCTGTTTCAAGGTGGCCAATACCTGTATGTCTTGCACACTGAGCTCTAGCATCTGACTTGTTGACAGTTGTGTGTAGTGGACATGAATTCTTGTGAGGCTGGCAAACACAAGCTCTTCAGGAACTTTGTTGACCAAAGACAATCCTAAACCTTCCAGTTTTACAAGCACCTGAAAAGAGAATTTGAAGAAGGAAAACCATCAACCCACTAAGAAACCAGCACTGAAAACCACTGTGATTCTGAATACATCCTTCTGCAAAGTTATCTCTTTAGACTTCTCTCCAGAGAGGCTGAAGAGCTCACTGGCAATTAGTCTTTAATTAAAGGATGTGTTAAGACACATAAACCCAACTGCTAAAATGAGGAGTTTTAGCAGGAAAATCTACAAGTTCATAACAAGAGCTCATCGTGGGGAAAAGTTAATGATCAACTCCACCTGCAAAATCCAAGAGACAGATATTAGGTGTATCTTACTTCCAATTCCTGCTCTGTGTCTGGATTCTTTAACTTGCGTAGATCTTGTTCTGTAACTGGGAGCTCATCTCCTTCACTGGACAAACGATCATTTCTACGTTGATTAAAATCTGTTATCTGGTAAAAAAAAAATACAGAAATGACTGCCATGATCATTACTGCCATTATCAGTAACAGCTCTATTGTCCTAATTTATAGAATCTTTTTATTTTTAAATAGGACAATGAAAACTTCTGTTGTGATTATTTCTGCTTTATGATATTCCCCTCCTCCTTCAGTGCAATGTGAGTGTGACTATAAGAATTTAGAGATTAATACAGAAAAAGATATTCCAAGTACAATGAAATAATGAAAGTAGATTGTAGTTAATTAAGAACTTCCACCTGTAGAACTCTAGTTGGCCCATCTGGGATGACTCTAACAGCCAGAACGCCCGAGCCAGGCCTCATCTTTTGGTTTATGAACTGCTGTTCAGGTGGAACTGGCCCCAAAAGTTCAAGTGAAGTATCAGGACCAAGAACAACTTCTGCTCCATCATGAAGACCCAGTATTCCTCCCTTTGCCTGGAGAAAGAATAAGTGAAAAAAAAATAAATCATGAAGTGACAGGTAAAGGTTTCAGATAACTATTTACATACATTAATTTCAAAGTCTGGTTTACTTTCCTCTCCTTACTCTTCAGGCCTAAAAAAGACAGTCCAGCAGCATGTTAACCTGGTACTACTCAAACTCATGGTAACTCATGTTTAATCAGCTTGGCAGCTAGAAGAAACAGCCAGGATCAAGAGTTATTCCCACTGTATGCTCAGAAACTGAAGCTAACATATCATTATTTAATATCAACATTCTTTTGATGTTTAGTTCTTGAGTTTGTAAAAGCAAATTTCTGTGCCTACAACTTCTACCATCAGCAGGCAAAATTACAAAAAATTTGCAAGTGCAAATCTGCAAGGCAGAGTTTCCTGAAACACAACAAAAGAGAGCAAACAGCTCAAACTGCTTATGACTGAAATGTTAGAACCATGACTCTGAGAAGTGCTGGTTAGATACAAACCTTGACTTTCCACCAGTGATCCCAACTGGAACAATCTGCAGCACTTCTACAGATGGTACATTTGAGAATACCAAGGCTGCATTTATCACTACACTGTTCATTTCCAACACCAATGTGCTATTAATTTTCTAATTCTTTGCTTTCAAATGATTAGTGCAAGATGTTTAAATATTTGAACATCCAAACATGGATTTCAACCACACAAGCTGCACGTCCAAGTCTAGTTTCCTCTGTATTCTCAACTTAGGCCTCAAAGCTTCTCTTTCACTTCAGTACTAAGGTCAAATGACTTTATATCAGCAAAGGGCAAAACAATCTCAGCATATAATCCTTGCTGACCTGGACAACAAGCCCATGGATACCACAGGTCAGCTTTCCATCACGGAAGCTCCACGTCTGGGTCGTACTGCGCCGGCGGTCGGGTTTCCTCAGCATCAGGGGCTCGTACCTGCAAGGACAGCACGTCACCCAACACTTAAAAGATTCTCATTTTTTATTCTGGAGATGTGTGAATGACAAACACTTCCTCTAGTTTTCCTCATGCTCCTTCTCCTCATCTCACTGCTGAAGTGCTCTTGTAACAATTTGATCCTACACACACTAGTTATGCTTTTTAAAGTACCCGAGTGGCAGAAGTGGTATCAGGAGGTCTGCTCAAGAAGACAGATGAAATCTAGCTCTTCCACAGACCTACAGAAGAATTTCTTTCCTTATTCAGAGCACACTACATTCAGCATGCTTTCAGAGACACAGTTGCTGAGACATTCTGCCTGTTACCTGTTGTCTGTGACAGCTGCCAGGCCTGCAATATCCAAGATCATGGAGGAGTCCACAGACCGAGGAGAAGGTTTATGGGGGTTATGAGGGACTGAAGACCCTTCATGGCAGAGCATCCCTGTGCCTGTCATTCTCCAAAGCTGGGATCGTTTTCCTGGCTCCTGTTGCACAAAACAATTCAACATTTAAATGAGGAGAGCAGTACAGAGCCAATAGTTCTGTTCTGTTTTGCTCTCATATGCTTTGAATTGTCATTCTTGGAACGCTTTGTATATATTTCACTTTAGAGCTCTGAATCAGACACTAGTTTGTTTAAAACCTTCTAACTCAACTCTGACACTCAATGAGTATGTAGCCCCAGCATTGTTTGGTGCAAAGCTGTATTTTTACTAACTATTTTTTATCTTAGCAATATTTAAATGTAGTTTTGCCTTCTCCAGAGCTCCAGAACCCTAGAATCATTCAGGTAGAAAAGCTCTCTAAGATCATTGAGTCCACCCATCAACCCAACACTACCATGACCACTAAACCATGTCTGAAAGAGCCATGTCCACAGGTTTTCTGAACCCCTCCAGGGATGGTGACTCCACCCCCTCCCTGGGCAACCTGTTCTGATGCTTCACCTCTCTGTCAGTGAATATTTTTTTCCTAATATCCAATGTAAATATCCCCTGGTGCAAATTCAGCCCATTGCCTCTGGTCCTATCACCTGGGAGAAGAGACCAACATCCACCTCACTCCAACCTCCTCTCAGGCAGCTGTAGAGAGCAAGGTTTCCCCTCAGCCTCCTCCTGACTAAACAACCCCAGTTCCTCCTGAACAATCCCAGTTCCCTCAGCCATGACTTCACTTGCAAAGCCACCAAAACCAAAGCATGCCCTACCTTGTAACTTCTGTAGAACCTCCAACATCCATCTACCACACTTGGTTCTCCTAGAGGCATTTCCAAACATCCCTCACTACTCTTGATTCCAATTCCTTTTTCCATTACCCTTACCCCCATAAAACTTTCACATGGGAACACCATCAGAATTCAAACAACCTGAATTGCTACAACCTGTTGCTTTCACTGGAGTCTGTCTCCACCCTTTAAAAGCTACCAGGAAAATATTAGTTTTCCCTTCACCCAGCAAATTATTTTTCTTCAGCACATAACAGCAGCATTTTAATAAAGTCAAATGTGTCTTGGTACCTTCTTTTTCAGTACAACTCGTTGAGTCTTTGGGGAAACATCAAGGACAAGCTCTGCATATGCAGCATCTTTATTTGAAGCAACTGGTCTTACATTTGGCTCCTGTGAACTAGAACATCAAGAAAACATCATCATGTGTGTATTCAGAGTGGCTGCTTTCTTTGTGGATTGAATTAGGTCTGTATCAAAATCCAACTGAGGCAGCTCTCCCTTCCAATATAGGCAGACAAAATTTATAGTTGAGTTTTTTCTCTTATTTTTTGTATTAGCAGTGTAAGCCATCAATCTGAACACCTTAAATTTTGATTTAGATTTCTTCAGGGCTTTGATTTCTCCCTGGGACTAGCAACTTGACAGGCAATCAGATGAATTTCAAAGAAAACCTTCTACATGCTATGTTGAGGAAAGCAAAGCAAAGCACCTATCAACCCCCAGCAGGTGTTTGCAGAAGCACATCACTACTGCAAGTTTAAAATTCACAGGCATCTCATCAATAGGTATGTACTGTACTCAATTGATCCTAACCCACCAAATGAAATGAAGCCCCCAGACATGATGCTGAACATCCCTGTTCTTCCAGCATCAGACAGTGGGGTCACAGCAGATGCCACGTGCTGAATATTTCTTACTGTGTGCCAAAATAAACAACAGTGAGCTGCCCCAGCAAAGCTCTGCTGCCATGCCCAAGCACACAGCTTACTGACTGCTACACTCAGCCTCCCAATTCTGACATTTTCCCTGCTAACTACAAGGCTGACTGAATTTTAGCTGCATTTGAAAAACCTTCCAACAGCCATGAAGAGAATATGAACATCAAAGCCTAAAGAACACCAGGAAAACCTTTTCTTCCAGTATATAATTACCCAGAGAAAGTATAGGTAGCAGCAATATAAATGAAGTTTTCATAGTAAAGCTGCTTGCTATCCTGGAAATCATTCATGCTGCAGATGATTTCTGAAGAGCCTGCCCCTTTGACTGTCAGCATGATGAAGGGTGGCAGCACAGGTTCATCCCAGGCATAATCCAGAGAGGTCATGGGCTTCACTGCAGTGTACAGCCTTGGCTCAACAACTCCGTGCTGGTTAAAAACCACTGGGACCTGGAATGGGTATGGAAAAGGATTTCCCTTCAGACAGAGGTTGCTCAAAAGGAATATTTATTCTGCTAGAGTGTTTTCAGTTCTGTGTTCAGCTCCCTTGCCATCCCCCAGCCACCAACAGGCATTTTCTGCTGTTTAAGACTCAAAGATAGTATCACAGAGATGGGAAATTTCATCTTTGCTTTTCTCTGTCATCTCTGGTTCAAAACGTCTTGAGCCCCATTTTAAATCCTCCCAATCAAACTGGGAGACTTGCCCAGTTCTGGTTAACAGCTCAGTACCAAAATTCAGAATGGGAATTGATAACCATTAAGAGCTCTGATCAAAAGGTAGTTAGTAAGTGACTGTAAAATACACATATTCTTAGATTTTTATGATCACTGAGGTGGAAACCCAAGACAGAAAGAAAGGAAGTGGCAGCAGTAGCTCCAATTCTTTTGAGGGGTCATTCAAGTGATGAAAACAACACAGAAGAGATTACAAACTATCACTCTAACACAATTCTCTCATCAGTAACAATGCTCTTCCTTCTCAGCCTTTAATGCACTAATGACAGCCACAGTGTTAGCACCATAATTTCAACAAGATGAAACAGCCAAGTCCTACAAAATTTTAATTACACTTCAAAAAATCACAATTCTATGTCAATACCTCTTGCTACACACACTTCCATTTTATTCCATTACGCAAGCTAGTCAGCTCCCTCTTCTAGCCAATATAAAAAAACTTCCAATTTTCTCTTTTTTCAGTATGAAAATATTTTTTCAAGTATTTTTTCCCCTCTTTTACCTTGGAAAAATTATCTATGCGGAAAGGAGGTGGCAACTGGTCTGTGTCACTGAAGGCAATTCGATAAGTGGCCCCTTGAAGAGTAATTTCTACTCTTAAAAAGTAACATTTTCCCAGAGTATCCCTGAAAAAAAAAAGAAGTACAAACTCATCAGATATGTTTCTAAGCCATGTAACCTGCAGTGCTAAGTATTAAACAGCTGCTGCTCTAAAAAATTGGAAGTATTCCTATAACCACTGGGGGATTTATAGGTAATAATACCTCATATTGATATGGAATGAGCTGTTTTTGTTGACTTCAAAGCCCCCAGACCAAATGCAGTTTGGGACATCCATCAATCTGACACACAGCAGCTGGTCGTAGTCGTTCCGTGGCCAGTGGAACACGACGCTGGAGCCAGGCAGTGTGGAGATGTAGCCATCAGGATTGGATGTTCCCTAGGAAGAGAAACATAAATACATATCCTCTAGGTATTGGGAAAAAAAATATTAATCTAAATGCCTCAGAAATATGAAATATTCTGTTAGGTGAATGCTGGTATTAGAATAGTGAGAATGCTGCTCGTCACCAGCCAACATTTCCAAGTGTAATGTTTGTGTTCTTTTTATCATGGTGGGTTGGAAGGGAGCTCCAAAGGGCATCCAGTCCAACCCCCCTGCACTCAGCAGGGGCATCTCTAACTAGGTCAGGCTGCTCTGAGCCTCCCCAAGCCTGGCCTAGAATGTCTCCCCTCTGCCCTCCTCCACCACGTCTCTGGGCAGCCCAATTCCAGTGTTTATCACCCTCAGGTTACAGAACTCTCTCCTAATGTCTGACCTAAATCTCCCCTTTTCCAGCTTAAAGCCACTGCCCCTTGTCCTGTCACTACAGACCCTTGTGATCAGACCCTCCCTGCTTTCTGACAGGCCCCTGGCAGGCACTGTAAGGTGCTCTAAGGTCTCCCCAGAGCCAGGCTGAACAACCCCAGCTCTCTCAACCTGTTCTCACAGCAGAGCTGCTCCAGCCTCTGGTCATGTTCATGACTCTCCTCTGGCCCTGCTCCAAGAGGTCCATGTCCCTCTTGTGTTGGGACCTTCTCTCTCCATCTGCAGTCCACGTTGCTTTTCATGCAGCCCAGGATTCCATTGGCCTTCTGGGCTGCCATGGAGCTTTGGGGGCTCATGTCCAGCTTTTCATTTACCCCCAAGTCTTCTTCCCAAGGACTGCTCTCCACCATGTCCTCTCCCATCCTATATTGGTACTGCTGGCTGCCCAGGGACAGGACCCTGCACTTGTTGAACCTCATGTGGTTCACCTGAGCCCACCTCTCCAGCCTGTCCAGGTCCCTCTGGCACATCAACCACCTCCCAGCTCAGTACCAGCAGCAAACATGCTGAGGGTGCCCTCAGTGCCACTGTCCTTGTTATTAAAATGAAGATATTCAACACCACTGGTCCCAGTCCAGACCCTTGAGGGGCACCACTGGTTGTTTTCCCATCTAGACCCAAAACCACTGCCCAGGTTTGTAGTCAGGAGATGCTGTGGCCATTTCCAGGGACTGGAGTAAGGAAGGAAGGAGCAGTGGGAGGAGAGCATCTTACCCGGCCTCGGGCGAACTCCCGCTGTACAAAGGCAAGTTTGGAGGATGATTTATTGTCCAGCAGGTACCTGGGGGCAAAGGTCACCATGCAGGTGTCAATGTAACGGCCTCTGCCCTTTTTCACATCAATACCTAGAAACAAAGCCATGGCAAAAAAAAAAAATAAATCAAGTTATTCCTTACAAAAGAGAACAGAAGACATTTGCCACAATGTATTTCTCAGAATAAAAGCTCTTTTTGTCATGTTTCCTGAGATGTGCTGCTTCTGTCCCATTTGGAAGTGTTATTTTAAACAGCAAATGGAATTCTCTGCCACCCTGGTGCCCTCTGTTTCTCAGGGATAATTTAGAGCACTGAAGGGAAAAAGTCCCTATTTCCAATCACATCAATGCAAGTCATTATTCCACTTTTCAGCATACGTAGAACTCTTCAAAAATCACCATGGAGTAACTTCCAAAGTGTAATTTAAGAGCTAAAAGCTTCCAAGGAAATTGTATTTTATGTACAGGAGGAGCAGAAGGAAGACAGGAGCTGCACACTCCACATCAGCCAACAGAGGCACCACAAAGCAAAAGCCCCTGAAGCAGCAGCAGGTGAGCTGCTGCAGTTTATAGACACTCAGAAGAATCTAATACAACTGTGTGGTGGGATTCTAAATGGACTTAGAAATAACAAAGGAGGAATAACGACACAAAACCAGGAAGGTTTGTAAATATGGTCATGAAAACTCCTAAAAATAACTGAAAAACAAAGTTTGAAGTTAAGGAAATTCAAAACGAAGATATAAAAATAACTGAAAAAATGGAGTTTTAAGGAAATTCAAAATGAAGATATAAAAATAACTGCAAAACTGAATATTAAATTAAGCAAATTCAAATGAAGATATAAAAAGAACTGAAAAATGGAGTTTTAAGGAAATTCAAAATGAAGATGTAAAAATAACTGAAAAAGGGAGTTTTAAGTTAAGGAAATTCAAAATGAAGATGTAAAAATAACTGAAAAAGGGAGTTTTAAGTTAAGAGAATTCAAAATGAATATATAAAAATCCTTAGCATCATATTTTCCCCATAGATAATTTCCTCCAGGTCATCCAAACCCTTGAAGCACCTA
>VYZU01017509.1:0-15523 GCA_013401355.1 Ceyx cyanopectus | reverse complement strand
TTCTGTGATTCTGTGATTCTGTGATTCTGTGATACGTTTCCCAGTGGTCAGTTGTTCAGTTTCTGGTGGCACTGGCAACCCCACCTCACCCAGAACAGAATCCCTGCCCTGTTCCTCCCAAGACCCACCGATGTTGTAGATGAGGCCGGGGCGGTTCCCGTGCTGGATCACCTTGAGGGCTCTGACCCCACTGCCCCCATCCAGGGAGAAACCCTGGCACCAGCCAGGCATGCCTTCAGGGTGGATTCCCTTTCCAACCCGCATTGTACAACTAAGGGTGAGAAGAAAATGCAAAGGTTTAGTCAGGATCAGGTACCAACAGGATGCTGATGATCAGACCCTACCCTGATACAAAAAGAACAATGACAGGACAAGAGGCAATGGGAGGCAGTTGGAGCACAAGAGGTTGAGGGGAAACACAAGGAAAAACTTCTTCCCAGTGAGGGTGCCAGAGCCTGGCAGGGGCTGCCCAGGGAGGCTGTGGAGTCTCCTTCTCTGGAGACATTCAAATCCTGCCTGGATCTGTTCCTGTGTGGGCTGCCCTGGGTGACCCTGCTATGGCAGGGGGTTGGACTAGATGACCTTCCTAGGTCCCTTCCAACCCATAACATTCTGTGATTCTAACACCCCAAACCATTAGAAGCCACAATAAATCTCATTCATTCTTCATTTCTGCCATAAACTCTTTTAACCTAGAGGCCAAGATGTCCCTGTGAAAGGCTTGGTAATTTCAGACTGATGAACCACAACCATATACGTGTGACTTTTTCATGTGAAAAAAAGGATTTTTTTTCTTTGAAAATAAATAAAACTGAGAATACACTTTTGTGAGAAGTTTGACTGTTACTCATTTGAGCAAAAATCCCAGGACATCTCAGATGAATTTACTTTAAATCATGCTCTTATTTCTTATTTTCATGGAAAAAGCAAATTCTCTCTATGATGCCAGTTGAAGTAGCTGAAAAGCTGCCTTTCCAAACCATTTCCTTTTACATCAGAATCACAATAGCAGGAATTCCACATGCAGCAGAGCTAAATGACTGATAGACTTCTCCATTAACATTCAGAGTTAAGGATTAGGGGTTTAAAGTGGGTATTTTTTTAGTGGCTAACTCTCTTCACCCTTTGATTTTCTTACAAAAGAAGCAGGAGTTCAAAACATGTAAAATAAACCCAGAGCAGCCTGTAGACACCACAAAATTAACCCACCAAGGAGTTTTCAGTAGGAAGTGTCCACAGACCCAATGTGCCTATTTCTGCATTTAGAAACTTCATTAGCTAACAGATCATCTTAGTAGGTAATATTTTTCCTGTGTGATTCCATCCTAATTTATCAGCACCAAATTCTCTATGGATTACTGCCACACTTGGTAAGGTTCCTCCTGTCTGCTCTGCTTTTGGTATTACTCACAGGTTTGGCTGTTCTTTGTCAGCATAACAGAACAGAAGTGGGCTGAGGCTTCTGGCCAGCTCATGCTCTTCAAACTGCCCTGCAGCATCTGTTTTTGCATTGTCTTGCCTGAAGATCAGTGGCAATCCTTTAAGCAGACACAAAGAAATGGAGTGTCAAACTGCACTTCACTTTTGCACAAATGAAAATGAGATGGTAAAAACTATTTCAAGTTTCAGGAACAACCTAAAATATTATTCAGGAACAACCTAAAATAAGTTGGTTGTAATATCAGCCATGAGTCTGCAACCTGCTGGACAGCCAGGCCCACTGAGAGCTGTGAGCCACAGAGGCTGGTCCATGCAGAAAAGGAAAGTGCCAATGGATAACACACAGGAGCCTTCTCAAGGCATTTGAGTCTTTGAAAGCAATTCTGACAGTGTTCTGCTCTACATTGATTTATTTAGAGGCACTTCAGCTCATGTTTGAAAATCTGCAATATTGCAACTAAAATGCCCAAGTTATCTGCTGGAGCATTCATCAAACAATAGCTGCTGGAACTGTAAATATATAAAAATATAAAATAACTTTATTATTATGGAACTTGAATTCCTCTTCCATAGTGTTTCACAGCTGTACTTGGCTAGAAAGCAAATCAAAATGCTGCACAAAACCCAGCTCATGGTTACAGCTTGGCAAGACAATACTGTAAGCTTACCTGTTTTGTTGATTAACCAATATGGTGCTGAAATGAGTATTTTTAGAGACCCTTCAGCACGACAAACAATCCTGATGGTCAAATTGAGCAGCCTTTTGTTGACATCATAGAGTCTCATCCGCACCATGTAGTTCTGTGTCCCAGGAGGAATCAACAGCTCTTTACAGATTGGGAAGTTTTCTAGCAATACCCCTGGGAAAAGAAAAGGAAACCAAGTAAAACCCAAAGATCACCCCTCCTGGGAACAGTTTCTGATAAGGATACAGGGTGGTGTTTCACGTGGCTTCATCTTGCTGAATATTTCATACAGATCACCCACATCAACTTTTAAAGCTGCCCAGTGCAGCAGCCTTGAACTGAGGCTTTTCTTCATGAGGTTTAAGTCAGAAGCAGCACAAAATGTTGTGTAAAGAACTCTGCTTAGGGCTGATGACTGCTTTAGGCATCAGAAGTCCAGACAGTATTGAATAATTCACAGGTACTCTCAATACCAGAAAGAAAGAAAACAGCAAAACCACCCAATACATTGCAAATTGGTTTGGTGTATTTCCTTCTTGATCACTGTTCTCCCAGGTTTCCACTCTTGGGAGAATGAGAAAACAGAAGACCAAGGAACAGACCAAGACAGATGGCAGATTTGGGGCAATGATGGCAATGTTAGTTGGCTGGGGTTTTTTTGGCAGAGTGCATTTGATGATTAACTATAAGAACCCCTGCAACCCAAAGAAATAATCATCAAAATGCTTCAGTTTTCCTTGTACAAAAAGCAGCTCTATGAAGACCCAGGAGGATTAGCAAGGGGTACCTGAAGAAGCAGCTTACCAAGCTCAATGTTCTGAGAAGTATCAGCAGTGTGCAGTGCTGCCTCTTTGCCAGGTTTCAGTGTGCCATTAATTGGCATTCCTTTCACATAGAACTCCAGCTCACAAGGCAGCAAGTTACAGATCACCACTGTTGGCAGGAGGTAAATAGTATGCCCAGGCTGTCTGAAAATCTGTTTAGCACTGTCAGAAAATATGTTGGAAGGCATGTAATCTGGATAGTTTTCTTTCTTTATAGCCACACAAAACCTGTGAAGGTAGAAGGATGTGAGAAGAAGTCAATTAATTTGATTTGACCTTGTCTTTGTGTGCTGCACTAATTTCCACACCATGCTGTGACTTCAGGAGTGATGATCCAACCAGGATTTAGAATTTTTCTCTACATAATCACTTAGGAGTTTGATTAGAAAGTATTTTGTATTTATGCCTAAAAATAAGACAACAGGGTTTCCTAATTGGAATCACAGAATTAATTTACTCATAAAAACCCCTCCTCTGTTCAGAGACCTAACAGAAAATTGCTTCTAGAGATTAACAACTTCAAAACTATCTTCCATAAACTCACAGAAAGCTGTTATCAGATTTGTAACTGTTGAATCACAAAATGTTAGGGGTTGGAAGTAAACTATAATCATGTTCTTAAGCATAAATGCTCAATGTGTCCTTCCAGCAGATGTATCTTTGCTTTGGCCACCTGACACTTCAATTTTTCATCAGTTAAGATTGACAAAAATTAAGTAAACTTTCATTCTCAATAATTTTAAAATTTTCCTCCCTGTGATACATTTTAAACCAGCATATTAAGAAACACACAGCAGTAACTATCACTAGAAACTACTACTTTATACTACTACAGATACATACTAATTACAAATGTCATTTGCTGAAACAACTTCCTTCATCTCTAAGTTACCTAAATTGAGAGCATCTCTAAATGCATCATATCAACTAACTACAAAATTCCACTAAGTTCTCATTAAGCAGCAACATTTTTTGGCTCAGAACAGAGCACAGGACATTGAGGAGAAAGAGTATTGGTGAATACACCATGGCAAAGTCCTCTTTGCTCTCAGTGAGACAAACTAGCTTATTTCATGTAAATCCACATTCAGTTTTCTTTTTTCCAAGAAATAGTGTGTTTCTTTTGTATTTTCAGACAGTTGCTAACAGGCACTGTCAAAGGGGCTGCAAGGAGCCCTGCAGCAGCTTTCAGTGCTATCTTCTTTCCTGTTACTTTCACAGTATTTATCAGAATCCACCACCACAGCTTAGAGAAAAAGAATTAGGTGTTAATTACCTGAAAAATCGGCTGTTTTCAGACTCTATTGAATGACACTCTCTCTTGCTGCTACAAACCTCAGCTGTCTTCTGAACATTAGTCCAGTGAATTGGAACCTTACAGAAAAAGACTCCCATCCCCTTTGGCCTGGCTTGCAAACGCCAAGATGTGAGGTGTAATGGAATAGCAAAGGAATCTCCTGGCATCACTGCTGGAAGGACTACAGGTTCTGCAATCAGAAAAGAAAAAGCACCTCTCAAACCAGGCCCCTTTGCTGAAAAGCATAAAATTTTCCAACAGGAGTCTCTAGTTTTTGAAACAACATGTTTTCTTTTAACAGAAATCACTGTTTTACATATGATTCAAGCAACATGCCCTGTTAATAATATGGCAGCAGAGAAACTTAGCTTTCTAAACCTGAAATGGAAACACACTAAAAACTTGCTAGAATTTAAATTCTTTTTTTTTCACCTTGGATGCTTTAGTGATAATGCTTCTTTCAAAAAGAAATCTTTCACTGCATTTTAGTTACATTATCAGCCTATCACTCCATTTCCAGACTGCATCTTTGCATGCTAACATCTGAAACCTCCTAGACTACTGCCAAAAGCTAGAACACAGAGAAATAAGTTTCAGTCTTTACAGAGTCTCAGTTTTCCCTGTTTACCTGAACAGCAGCCAAAAATCCCTCCTGGGTTCTCTAGCTTACTCTGCTGATGATTTTCTTCTTAACATTACCCTTTTCCTATCCNAGGTGGTTGGGGCACCATCTCTGGAGCTATTCCAGGTGAGGTTGGACATGGCTCTGAGCAGCCTGGTCTAGTTGAGGGTGTCCCTGCTCCCTGCAGGGGGCTGCACTAGATGCCCTTTGGAGGTCCCTTCCAGCCCTAAACATTCTATGATTCTACTCTGGAGCCAGGGGTGAAGCTTGAGGAGGAAGCTGAAGATTCCCTATAGTAGAGAAGGAATATACAGCACTTACTGTCAGGAGCAGAGGGACTGTCTAGTCTGAGCTCCATGGGGGTCTCCAGCTTGTTCTTCACCATCAAGGCTGAGCGCACTGTTATCACCTTCCGAGCACTGCCCTCCATGGTCACCTCAAACACCACACGAACTGGAGGCAATGAAGAAAACTGGAAGATATTTAAAAGTATTAAAAAGCTCAGGTAATGATTCTATCTAGAAGAGAGAGGGAAAAGCCAGTTTGCTTGGAGAATGAGGCGAGTCTTATTTAAGTAACAAAAAACCCAGGAAGAAAAGCAAGATACTCACGTAGACCTGTGGATGGATGATGTTTGTTCTGCTTATTGGGCTTCCAAGCTGTGCAAAAGGGAAATGTGGATGTCAGAGTTGGTCATCTTATCAGATATTACTCTCAGTTTTAACACAGAATGTTATTAAAGAAGCATTAACCCAATGCTTTCATCTCTCTGGGTTTCTGATCTTCTATACAGCTTGGAAAAGATGTCAGAATTGTCTTAGCAAAACCAGTTTGTAATACTATATTGAAAAGAAATGAAGCTGGAAGGAGAAAACTTGTTGAAAATCAGGAAAAAGCTACAGAGGTAATGTAATTCTTCAACAGCAATTCTCATTCATTTGTATCCTTTTCCTTCAAGAACCAAGTTACAGATGCTTTCTATGCTTCAGTATGAAAACACCAGAAGCAACTCAAATAAGAGACTATTGGTTCTTGTCAGTAGGGTCATGAAATTCAATTCTAATCCTGTCTTATATCAAAAAATCTCACCTTCCATTTTCTCCAGAGCTCAACAATTTTCAGTAGCTAGTCTCAAAGCTTAACTAGTTTTGAAATCCACAAGATCCTTATTATGACTGAGCCTCAAGCACCAACTATTCAACTATTCAATATCAACTATTATTTAAGTAAAATAAACACATGAAAAGCTCCATCTCCATGAGTGCACAAGGACAGTGTCACTAATACATTAGCTCTGTCACTAGAAGCTCTGTTAACACAAACTGCTGGCTGCCTGTGACTTTGTTAGCATCAATCTGCCAGTTTCCCAGCACCTCCAAATCTTCCAATTCAAGCCAAGTGGAAAAAGGACAACCTCCTACAGCAGCTGCTTAAGGATCAAAATCTTGGAGGCATCATTACACTCAAATTACAGGCTCCACGCTCAAAATCAGAACTTACAGTAGAAGAGGAGGAGTTCTTATCTGGTGCAGCATATCTGAAAAATGTTCCAACTTTGTCCACAGACACTGGACTCACTTCTTCCCAGCCATTAACTCTCACTTGCAGCTGATGAATCCTAAGATCACGTGTGTGCCTACCAGGTTAGATCAAGTAAAATTCCTATTATTATACAGTGAAAATGCCAAAGAGTTCAAAGCAAGAGTATATTCTGGATTATGAATAAAGAATATCACTGATGTGTTTCAAAACTCCCAAGTCTCCAGAGTTGTCACACAGAAAAACAACTGTGCCATATAGGCAAAAGTAAAAGCTTGCAATGGATTTGTTGACAAGTTCTTCTAGTTTTCAACACTAATAATGTTTCTGCTCCACAAACAATGCCCTCCCCAGTCATTTGGAATAAAAAATGTATGATTTGTACTGAAGGCCCCCAAGTCATTCTAAAAGCTCATCCTGATCCAACACACCTCTAGGAACAGCTGCCACCAATTACAATATGTTGGTTACTAGACATCTAATAATTTCACTCTGTACATGAGTTTTAAATATTTTAAACCAAAACATTAACAGAAGTTTAAAAAAAAACCCCACTTTTTATGAAATATCTGCTAGTGTTCTTACAACTACAGTCCTATGTCCTCCATGTGCCAAAACACATCCCACAGCCTGGTCCCTTCACCTGTGTCTGAGTTTCCCTCTGGCTTCAAATTCAAATGGAACCTCTTCCCCAGTGATAACTTCTTGCCATTCACTGACATTATGGGCATCATCCAGCAGTGTCCCATTTTCCCCAGGAACAACACCAGGACTCCCACTGTGAGACAGTGCAGCCCTGTGAAGAGAATCACATCATTTTACAAGCTGACAAAATGACAAATTCAATTAACAAGTGCCTTTTCATGTGTCTCAACCTGCCATAAACACATATGCACCATGAAGGATCTGAGTGGGTTCTGTTGGGACTCTTGAAAAAGATCTTTATTTTAATAGTAAAACTATCTCTGTTAAAGAAAAGGCTCTTAACTAAAAACCACCAGCAGCTACCTATGTGTTTCTGCAAGGACTGAAAACAAAGAGGCTTGTTTGACATGTTAGAGAAGCCAGACAACCACTGTGAGTGATCCCAACACAGCTCCTTACCGGGTGGGTGTTGTAGTGAGGGTAGCAAACCACAGAGTGCACCCAGTGTGATTCCTCAGAGCAAATGGGACAAATGGCTGCCTACGTTTTGGAGTCTTCATTTCAGCTGGAAAAGAGAAGATTTCTCTAAATACTTAGGAGAGAAGCATTAGGATGCCTCAAAACAGCTGGAGAATCACAACCTGTGCTAACTAAAGACAAGCAGATTGAAGAAACAGGCTACAGAGTACAAAAAAAAAGGGAAGAAAATCAGAAAATGTTAGAAAAATGGTACAAAGTTACCCCAACATAAATGCACCCCAGGAGCTGATCTTAGATCTGCTTCTCCAAACAGTCTCATAGAATACTGTGCCTCCAGCTATAACTAACATGGAGAAAACCTAACTAAAAGCCAATTATCAATAGCAAATATTAAGTATTATTGTAACTAATAACTAGTAAGTATTTACTTATAATTAAGATTTATGTTCTATGCAATGTGACAAATACAGGACTACTCAGTAACCCCTTTAAGTGGGACTTTTATCCTGAAAAGACTGACCAAACAGAAATATTTTTGCATACAGGATAAAGCCTATTAAAAAAAAGCATGAAAAAAAAGTTGAATGAAACCAAAGGTGATTTGTTTGGATTTTTTTGTTTGGTTGGTTTTTTTTTTTTGGTTTTTGTGTGTGTGTTTGGTCTTGTTGTTTTGTATTGTTTTGTTTTGGGTTTGGGTTTTTTTGTGTGTTTTAGATTTTGTTTGTGTTTTTATTTTTTAATTAATTAATTAAAAAAATTTGTTTGTTTGGGTTTTTTTTAGATGCTGGGACAGCAAAACTTGAGCAGCAGAAATATGAGCCAGCATGTCTGCCTTTTTTCAAGCTTGCATTCCTACCAAGCACACCAGAGTTCCTCTCACCTTCCCCACTGCAGTCCATCATATCTGCAAAAATACTTACTGTGTTTGGACAGAAAAAAAACCCCAACCCTATTAAATTCCAGTAACTTACTTCAAAAGGAAGATAAATGGCTGCTACCTGAATACATCCATCTTTTCATAGGAGAGAAGTAGAAAGAAGGCCCACACAATAAATCAGCTGCTTCAAGAAAGTGTCAGACAGAGCAGAAATCTACTCCCAGAATTTATCTACCTGGTATTAAGTTCAAGCACCACACGTTCTGAGAGCCATTCATCCCACTGCCACGTGTCTCCAACCAGGAGTAACTTAAGGGCAGGATTACAGAGGTGAGAAGGGGGAACAGGGGGTGGGGAGGTAAGTTTTGCAAGGAATTACTGACAACTGCACACAACTTTCCTCCAGATCAGCACCAACAAATTCCTATATACATCAGGTTGTCAGTGGAGCCTTTGATCTGAGCTCTCTCCAGCTCACAGAGAAAGTTCTTTCCAATTAAATGGCAAGAAGATGAAATTCTTGAAAATTAAAACTCTTGATTTTTGCCAGCTGCAAGTAAAACAATCTTTTCAGTGTTTAGCTTTATACCATTTTTTTGGCTAGCCCAGGTCCTACCCGGCCTAGATGCCAAATGAACTTTTACTCTGGCATTTCATCCACTGCCAATTTAGTTTTTGAGACTTTCAAAACAGAATTTCTGGGATTATGGCCTGATTTTCAAAAAGAAAACATTACGTGCAAGTTGCATTCTGCCTGAAAATAATATCATTACAAGGAGGGCTTTTTTTTTTTACAATTCATTTAGTAATTCAGTTGCAACACCCACTGAAAGCCAAGGAATAAATATGAAGAGGTTTTGTTGTTTATTTTTTTCCCCACAAAAAAAAACTTTAAAAATACCTCAGAAAAATTTCTGGGTTTTTTTCAGGTTTTTTTTTAAACATCTATGAATTATCCACAACCATTTCCAGAGAAAATGCTTGAAAGGGGCACAGCTGTGGATTTGTAGAAAGCTCTGTCCTCCTATTCAGCAACTTCTCTACAGAGGCAACATATTTCTCCAGTGTGCTGTTTGCTTCCATCAGATCAAAAACTTAAAAGATCTTAAACTGGATGGTTTAGCCCAAAGACTGCCAAATAGAAACCAAACCAATTAACAAGGTATTTATTAGGAATGTTGTATTTCCTAAGGCTTCCTGAAAACAGACTGTTCCTTCTGCAGGCATCTTAAAGTAGCTGAAGATAGCTGCTGAATCAAGTATGTACATTGAACATAATGATGGGGATTTTTAGAATATCAAGTAAAATGTTGTGATTTCATTATGCTGTGTTTAATAACCTCAATAAGACAGTCTTCCTATATGGTATTGCTCACACAGCTCCCTTCTTTCCTCTTATGTCACAGAGAGGAACATAAGAGAAAGACAGGGTGAAATACTAAGTTTAACAGCTTAAAGCAAAGTAGCTGTTGTTTGGTTGGGGTTTTTTGTTTGATTGTTGTTTTTTTTTTCAGTAGAAGCCAATCTACCAGCAAGTCACATATACACCACAGTATTTATTGCACAAGAGCCTTCCAAGGACAGCAAAACCTTTTAGTCTGTCTCTGCTGTACAGTACCTCTAGCATAGATCTGGTGCTCTAGGTTAGTCAAACTGGCTGTACTCCTAGTTCTAAGGTAGACAAGAGGAAGGCCTGGCAGACAGGAAAGACAAAGTTAGCAGGTAAGAAAAAACCACACCAATACAGGCAGACACTTCCCCATCATGCAGAAGGAAAGCTACAGGCCACTGGCATCATGCAAGCACTGTGTGAGTCTCTACCCACTCATACTAAGTTGGCATTTGAGTTGTTAAAACTTCTTCCAAAGTAATACTGGGAGAAAAGAAGCTGGATGGATCTGCTATGTATCAAGAGTTATTACTCAGAGAATTGTTTCATGACCACAACAGCTTTTTTTTTTCCCAGAAACTCAATCAATTCTTCAGGGGTATAGAAAGAAAAAGATCACTTGTGAACTGCACACCCCGTGGACTCAACACTTATTTAACCTCTGACAGGACAGTCACTCATTAATTAAGAAAGTGTGACAGAAAAAAAGCAGCAGAACCATTCTGTGATTCTAAGGGTATATGTAATAATTTCAACTAGCAAAGTTCTCACTCAAAGCTAAGTAACCAGAAAGGTTCTTTGTTATTCATTAAGCAAAACTGAAACCAGCATTTTAATCCTTTTTTTTCCCAAAATACCTAACACTGCATGCTATGAAGATCAAATACTTGTGATAGCTGAGGTAGGTGACTCTATGTGAGGACTGATTCAAACAAAAGGAGATCAATGAGCATCTTACTCTGCCCAAAGCATGGGGGATCCTCTGCAGCACCCATCCAGTCCTCTGAGCTGATGATATTCACTTCCTTGTCCTGTTTGCAGTAATCCTCCATCCACGACTGCTTGGTGCAAGTGTACTGCTCTAGAGGAATGGAAATACAGACAGTGAATGTCTCCAAGGTGGCAGTAAACAAAGGAACTGCAAAATATTTTCAATTCTTAACACTGAAGTTTCTAAACTTGAACACAACGAGTTTTACTTCACTGCATTTTCTGTGAGCCACTTACAGAAGTTCAAGAGAAGTAACAGCTTGTGCAATTCCAGCACTGTCTTTGAAATGAAGTATGTTTAGAATCTTTTCATTTATTTTTTTTTTTTAATTTCAGTGGAATTCTGTGTTCTTCAGATACTCCTGTGGCAATGTAAGAGCTCTTCCCAAAGAAGCAATTACACTTAAATATTTTCATGTTGGCAGCAGTTTCTAATTTATTTTTTTTTCCCCAAGAGGTGAATGCACATTCCTGCATAAATATTAAGACACCAATGGAGTCCTCTGGTGCAGTATTAATCATGAACTAGCCTTACCACTTGCTACAGCTAGTATTAAAAAGCATTATGGAATGTCTTCAGAATAATTGTTTTGTTTCTTTTCTTCCCATCCTGACTCCCTCATTTTGCCAACCCCTCAGAAAACAACAAATATTCCAAGAACAAGGAAGGCTCTTCCATTACATTTGCAAGCTCAGTAATTTACTTTTATTATTATGATGATGACCACAAAACTATTCAGTTTTGCAGACAGAATGAGCTTCTTCTTCATGGTGAGGGCAACAGAACACTGGCCCAGAGAGGTTGTGGAGTCTCCTTCTCTGGAGGCCTTCAAAACCTGCCTGGATCTGTTCCTGACCTGATCTGGGTGACCCTGCTTTGGCAGGTCCATTCCAACCCCCACCATTCAGAGTCTCCCAACACAGAAGATTACATGAAGTTTGAGTCTATGGTGAACAAAGTATTTTGATTTCCTGAGGTGGGAACTGCTAGCTCAGCTTTCCAGAGCCTATAAACTGACATGAGCAGCTCCCCACTACACCTGTCAATCTACTGCAAAATGACACTTCTCCAAACATTTTTAGGTATTATAAAGTATGGAAAACTTTAGCTGAAAGCCTGTTTCTGATTAAAAATGTATGTCATATACCATATGAATTTGATAGAGGTCATATGACCAGAGAAAGAATCCCTAACCTCTAAAATATTTATCTCACGTCCTTCCCTTGCTGCTCAAACCCAGGCTGGCTGAACACACACCTGCCCACCACAGCAGGTGAAGTGTGCAGGGGCTTGTGCCAAACCTCCCTCCCTCCCTCCCCAGCAGGACTGCAGGAGAAATAATGGGACAGGAGAGGGCAGTATGCTGCTCTGAGGGGCTGTTCCTACACACCTAGGAGCACAGAGGTGATGTTGATATCCAGGCGGTGCTCGGCCTTCAGCTCCAGCCGGAGGCGGGGCGGGTGGAGGCGACTGGCAGCCTGTTGCTGCCAGGACACTGAACATCTCCAGGGCTCAATAAATGGCTCCCAGCCTGAGGACAGCAGAGAAAAAGTCACGTGTCTTATTCACCTTTGAAGCCCCCCACTGGAATGCTGGTTACATCCCTAGGTATTTAATAATGGAACTTTAATAGTGAGATCTGTTGCTTTCAGTCTGGGTTCAAGATGAATTTATAAGTCTATGGATTTATCTTATTATCTACTCTGTCCTGGTGAGATCACACCTGGGATACTGTGTCCAGTTTGGGGCTCCCCAGTTTGAGAGAGACAGGGATCTACTGGAGAGAGTCCAACAGAAGCTACAAGGATGATGAAGCGACTGGAGCATCTCCCCTGGGAAGAAAGGCTGAGGGAACTGGGGCTGTTTAGTCTGGAGAAGAGAAGCCTGAGAGGGGACCTGATGAAAATCTGTAAATATCTGAGGGGTGGGTGTCAGATGGAAGGGGCCAGGCTCTGCTCTGCAGTGCCCAGCAACAGGACAAGGAGCAATGGGGAGAAACTGGAGCAGAGAAGGTTCCACCTCAACAGGAAGAGAAACTTCTTCCCTGTGAGGGTGGCAGAGCCTGGCACAGGCTGCCCAGAGAGGCTGTAGAGTCTCCTCTGGAGACTTTCCAACCCCCCCTGGATCTGTTCCTGTGTGGGCTGCTCAGGGTGATCCTGCTCTGGCAGGGGGTTGGACTCCATGATCTCCAGAGCTCCCTCCAACCCCCACCATTCTATGACTCTAATGCAAAGTTGCCCCAGTTCCTCCATTTAAACCAGTGTACACTATTTGTAGGGTCTTGCAGGAATATCTTAATTTGAGGAAAGCAGTAGAAGGCAATGACAGGTTCATATTGAAATTAGCTGGAACTGAGTTCTCTCAAATAGTTTTCAAAGTGATTTTCACACAATTACATGTGAATTATATGTGAATTGAATTCATTATCACAAAAGACAAAGGTCTAAAAGCAATTAAAAAAATCCAAACATGCTGTGTATTTCTAAAAGCAAAACCCCACCTTGATTTATCACCAATTTTTACACTGGAAAATTTAGTTTCTTAATTCAGAGAAAACACACAGATTCTTTCTTTTGTCACTGTCTGGTGAGGCATAACTTCCTTTTTTACATCAAAACTACAAATTATGATGGTCTTCTTATGTGAATCCATTTTCTTCAGTCTAATCACCTACCCTCACATGCTTTTCCTTCCTTGTATAAGAAGCTGAATGCAGCAAAATAAACAGTAATAAGGTGAATACAGAGATAGCTAATTCCATAACCATTGTGTTCTTGCATAACCTTGCAATGCAATTACATACAAGAACTTGTGTAATTTCCACATCAGCAGTTTCTGTAGAGTCCACATCCCTCCATTTGATACCAAGTTGGGATATCCTGGTTAGGATCACATGTTCTCACACACACAGAAGTCAATCTTTCACCTTGCCTTCCATGCATTTCACACTGGGTGAATTTCAGGCTACTGTAGCAGGGAAAACTCTTTTTCCTGATCTGAAATAAACAACCACTCTGGATATTTCACCTGAAAGCTCACGATTGTAGTAATCTCCAGAGAGGGTAAAATGAGCATAGCCTTCAGGGTTGGCTCTCAAATGTTGGAGGAAATTCAAACCTGAAAAAAAAAAAAAAGAAAAAAAAAAAAGTGGATGTTATACTAATGCAAAACAGTTCAGCTTCATATTTCTTGAATTTTAATTAAGCAATAGAAGGTTTTGTCTTGTTTAATAGAAATGGTACAAAAAGTGTGATTGAAGGAAATAATTTGTAGATAGCCACACTTGAAGCATCCCTAGGGTTCAGAATCTTAAGATGACAGAAGACTCTAATCTTCTTAGAAACAGAACTTAAACCAAACAGAAAAAACAATCCCTAAAACCAAAACAACCTACCAAAACAACAAAAAACCCCAAACCCACCACAGCAATCACCACCAGCAGAAGCAGAGCAGGGTGCTGAATGTAGACAGTGACTGGCAGCAACTGTGCAACTCACTCAGCACACCAAGGTACTCACGGGAAAAGGTTAATTCAGCCAGAGGAACATCACAGTCCATGCAGTCATCAATAAGGCAAATGCACATACTTTCTGCTTTGATTTCCACTCCAGAGATGTACTGTAAAGGCACAATCCCCTTGCTTTTGCCAGCAGAAGAGGTCACAGAAGCTGCTTTCAAAGGTTCAGCATTCTTAAATAACCAGCTCGCTGCTTTTTTCAAGTCACCTTAGATAAAAAAAACCCAACCAATCATCAGCTGCTTTCTCTAGATGTACACACCAAAGCAAACTAATTGCCTCTCTATTAAGAGCAAGAGACCCTAAATATGTTTATTTAATAACAAATACAGGAAAGTTATAAAGAGAATGGTATTTTCTAAGAATAAGAAATGGTTTTGATGTTGCCAAACTGAGTGGCACTATAATAAACATTTATATCTATATGAATGCCTATAAAATCAAGTGGGAAATGTAACAGTGCTAATGGAAAAGAATCACTTGAATTAAAGCCTCATCTTCTTTTTAAGCATTGCATGGGTAAGTAGATAAAATACATGATTCAAGATGAAGAGATGAAAATGTGCACTAAAGAGATGGAAACCAGCAAGAAACAGGTATAACAAAAGGAAAAAAAATCCCAACAACCAAACAATAAGAACAATCCAACCCTCCCTCAAAAACACACTTCAACACTCCACATGACATCCTAAAAGACAAGAAGAATCTTTAGGGGGGTGGGTTCTGCACACTAATGGAACAAAAAAAACCATGAATGCTTAAGATTATATGCCAAGCCAGAGACTAAGTCAAGAGGTGGAAATTCTGCCTGTGCATCAGCTACCTCACAGTCTGAAAGTTAGGGAACAGGAACAATCTGCAAGGACAGCTGAGAATTCTTGAGGTTACCTTGGCAGACCAGAAGAGCTTTACGACAGTCTTCCATGGTGAACCCCAACTCCTGCAGGCGAGCCAGCTGCACCTCTGTAATTCAACAGTTAACTGGTCAAAGAGACTTAATTTATATATATAAACCATAAATCTGTATAAAAAAATAGGGCTTGGTTTAAGACTGTTAGCATGGGAAAGCATATGAAGCAGCTTGTACAAGAAAAACTTGAGACTGATATTTACATTTTAGAATATGTGGGCTAATTTAATTCTCCTACTGCAAGGCATTCACCAAGTGTGTATTTGCCCTTTGGATATAAAAGTGGCTTCATCCCAACAGTTCCA
>VYZU01017503.1:0-10604 GCA_013401355.1 Ceyx cyanopectus | reverse complement strand
GAAAAAAAAAAAAGGAAGAAAGACATTGCTTTTGGTATTTCAAACTCCGTAACACAGTGATGTAAATAAATAAAATACAATTTCTATTTCTAAAAAATTATGCAAATTTTCTGTGTCTAGTATTGCTTTGCTGCACATCTACCCAGATGTATATGCCAGAAAAATTCAAAATGGTTGTTGTATTAAATGTAAATGTGACAAGGACAAACTCTGCCATATGCTAAGAACTTGTAACAGATCACTGATTTCTGGTCATAGACACTGAAAAAAACCTCCTAAAGCCAAAAACCTTTTTATACCCTCTCATTTGTGATGACTTACTGTGAGCACAGGACAGAAGTTAGATACAAGGCTGTTACCAGTGCAATTTCTTCTCAAAATCATTTGTCTCCTCCACACCAAAAAAGTTTATATTTTGAAACTTCCTTCAGCAATGACTTAATAAATCCCAATTATTTTAAATATATATATATAATAAGTGTTTAATTCACTGGGGTGGGAGTCTGAGAAACACAGGTGTAAGTTTATAATACAGTTTTATCAATGCCAGTGATAGTGAAAAATCAGGGTGAATTTTGGTTTTGCTTTTCATGTAAATCCTTAATAAATGTTGAATTAGTGTATACTTCAAATACTATTTCTATTTTATTATTACTTCTGTTTTATTTCATATTTAGTAGATACTGACATCATTAAAGAATGAATAATTAAACAACAACAACCTTTCTGTACGCTGAATATATATGGTTAAGTCAAGCAGTTCAATTACAGTTACAACGCATATATGACGAACAAAAAATGTGACACTCATGGGAACATTAACATTGACAGAAAATAACTGGTAATGCAGATACAACATTAAAATTTATTTGGTTTGTTTTCACAAGGTAGCAGGAAGTCTTGCAAGAGTGCTTGGTGAACTTCCAGATTTTATTAAATATTTATAATTAATCCCTACAAAGTAACATTTGACAATGTGTGTTCTAATTAAAGGGACATTGTCACTTCCAATTTTTTTTTCCAATTTGACCCATGTACAAATTTCAAATTTATGTTCAAATCCCATTTAAACTGTAGATCCTACACTTCCTCTTAAAAAAAATAAATAAATTAAAAGTAGAAAACTAGATCCCCTATGAATTTCACAAATATCTTTCACATGATCAATACCAAATGCTCTCAGATTAACACCTGCGCTATTTTACAAGTACAAACTGATTGGAGGGTTTTGCGTGTGAGATTACTACTGCATGTGAGATTACTAGTACCCTTAACTACTGTGGTTCCTATTCTGTAACCCCTTCTTAATTTTTCAAAAGGCTATTTCCAAGAGGTATAAATGTAGCAAAAGACTACAAAATGTACTCATGACTGAAATCTAATATTCAGTGTGACTGGGAAATCATTCCTTTGATGTATCACATTATTAACCTCAGCTTCTTTTCATTTTGTTTGTTTTTGAGATAATTAATCTAGGCACAGAATCTTTGAGCAAGTATTCACACAATCACAGAATCATGATGGTTGGAAAAAACCTTTAAGATCACCAAGTCCAATTGTTATCCAACTCTGTCACGGTCACTACTACACCATATCCTTAAGCACCACATCTAGATGTCTTTTATATATATCCAGGGATAGCAATTCTACCACAACAGGGCAGCCTGTTCCAGTCTGATAACCCTTTCAATAGATTCGCAGATTCACAGATATTAGGGGCTGGAAGGGACCTAGAAGATCATCTCGTCCAACCCCCCTGCCTGAGCAGGATCACCTAGACTAAGTCACCCAGGAACAGATCCAGGCGGGTCTTAAGTGTCTCCAGAGATGGAGACTCAACAGCAAAGCTTCTTTTCCCTAATGTCCAAACTAAACCTCCCTTGGCTCAACTTGAGCTATCAGTTGTGACTTGTGAGAAGAGACCAACACCCACCTCCGTACACCCTCCTTTCAGGTGAGTGTAGAAAAGTGATAAGGTCTCCCCTCAGCCTCCTCTTCTTCAGAGTAAACAAGTCCATCTCCCTCAGCCACTCCTCATATGACTTATCCTCAAAACCTTTCAGCAGCTTCATTGCCCTTCTCTGGACGTGCTCCAGCACTTTGATGTCTCGATCAAGTCTCTAGTCCTGCTGGCCACACTGTTCCTGATGCAGGCCACGATGCCCTTGGCCTTCTTGGGCACCTGGGCCATGCTGGCTCACATTCAGCCAGCTGCCAATCAACACCACCAGGTCCCTTTCCACCAGGCAGCTTTCCCCCCACTCTTCCCCCAAGCCTGTGGCATCACCTGGGGTTGTTGTGGCCCAAGTGCAGGCACTGGTACTTGGCCTTGCTGAAGCCCTTATGACTGGCCTCAGACCATCGATCCAGGATGAGTTTTCTTAACCCATACACCATGGTTCTGCTTTTGCTAAATCGTAGTGGAAAACCTTCCAAGAAAAACAAATGTTGTAAGAAGTGCAAACTAGTAGCTTTATTCTCAGCTCCTCTACATGTTTCTCTAGGAGGCCTTGACTTATAATAAAGAACCCCATTTTGGTTCTCCTTTGGCCTAGAATTATAAAACTAGTAGGAAAATAAGAATTGTTAAAACTTGCAAGTTTCTACACAAGTTTCTACACTAACACTTCACAAAATTCCTCTTTACTGAGAAATGGTGTTACTAACAGCACAGCAAAGCAATTATAAGACTGTATTTTAGTTCTAATTGTATTTATATATTTTAATATGTCTTTTTAATGAATTCCAAGAAATTTAACCTTAACATTGACTATCTGAAAACACAGACTAGTAAAAAGTAATTCTAACTTTGTTCTTGATTTAGAACAATCATGTTGCTACTACAGATTATTTAAAGATAACCAAATGTCATATATGACTGTAAGAAGTAAATAAAATAGACATTTACAGGTTATGCTTAAAAAACAAGTTCAAAGTTAAATTTTCAATGTTTTAAAAAGCCACCAACCAAATCACTGGTTTAGATCAAAATAACAAGTAAGACCTCTAAGAAAATAAACTTCCAAATACATATACATATATTTTCTTACATGTGCTCTACTATGTAAGAGATATTTAACATCAAGTCTAAAATATTTTAGCCCTTTCCATCTTAGACATATTATATAAAACAACAGCATTAAAAGATCTCAAATTTAGTTGAAGTAAGCAAATGCTGTCTACAGATGTTCCAAGTAGCAGAAGGTAAATCTATGTTAATGTTTTACCTTGGATTACATATGAATTTTTTAAGCAAATTGTCCGTATTTACTGTGTTTTGGTTGGCATCATGGAGCTGTGTTGGACAACTCAAACTGTTCCCTTTCAAATGAAACTACATTGGAAGCTGAACTCCAGGACTCTGCTTACTGAATGGATCTGGAGTCCATAGGACTACACTAAAAAAAAACCAACCAAACACAAAACACCCCAAAGCAAACAAAACAAAACAAAAAGAACCAACACACCATAACCACAACACACTCTGAAGCACATCAGCTTTTCATTCTACAAGTCATTTGCTAGTTGCTACAGCAGGTAGAGTGATAATTCTTATTAGATGCTTACAGTCTAAATTCTGGTTTGCATTTAATATTTGAAAGTGTCATCATCCTCGACCAAGAAATCAAATATCTCAACAAAACATTCCTAATATTTTGTGGTGGAATGGCTTTTGACAAGGGCCAGTTATTTGCTTCCTTAATTAATACCTGCTATGGAAAATTTCCCTATAAAAGGGTAGCACAACACTAACACACATACACACATTCTTTCCCAGGACTAAAATCCTGTTCATAAGTGATGTAGATAGACAAAGGAGATACTAACATTATTTCCTTCTGTATAGCTTTCCTTGACACACAGACACCTATATGGATTCATTGCTGCATTGCAATTATCAGCATGGCCGTGGCAGTTGCACCTGAAAGAACAATAGTTAGTGGAGAAAAAATTAATACATGGGAACACCTCTATCCAACAATATGTAACATGATCACATAGATGGTTTAGTGTACTACATAGTTCTTTATTATGGACAAATAAACACCAGCAAAGTGGACATTCTTAAATGCAATAACCTCCAAAGACTATGTCAGTCATCATATTTTTAAATATCAACAACTGCTTTCCAACAAAATAAAACTCAGCATGGAGTAGAGATACTGTTACCTTATAGTTTTCATTACTGTTATATATTTCAGTGTATAACATTAATAAGCAATAATTTATTAATGCCAATTATTAATCAATATTAAGCCTTACAATGCAGATATATTTTTTCAGGAAATCTTAACCATATGAAGCATGATTTTCTAGTTTAAGCCATTTTGATCTCACTTCAAATGTCCATTTCTTACTAAAATAAAATCTTTCTAGTGTATTAGTTAATAAGCAGTATCCATCCCATGCTACCTGAAGGCCTGCTCTTCTGGAGGCATGGAATAGCCCTGCAAACTACAGCTGAAATTATTTTCCTTGTTACATTGTCACGAAGATTCTAGCTATTTTAGTAAAAGCATTATCAAAACACATCTAAAACAATAAGCAAAACATATTGTAGTGTAGAAAATGTGAAGGTAAACGTGACTTGTAATGGTGTGGTTTCTCTCAAAATGAGAACTACCAAAATAATTCCAGGAATAATACTTAGTCACAAAAATCTGCACCATATATTTCTTGGAAACTATTTTGTTGCCAAATTTGCATATTATTTACAGGGTACACTTAGTCTTTTCACAAGACAGCACACATATACAATAAAGTTGTCAGTCACAGATAATGTAACACTTTTACTGACAGCTGCCCAGATTTAAAAGACAAACTACAGCTAAAACAAAGATTGAGCTCTCCATTAAGACTTAAAATTGCCATGGCTGAGAATCTGTAATGCAAATTGGAAGAGGTACTGAAGTAAAGCACAAGCCATGGTTTCAATCGTAAGCCTTTGCTTAGAGGCAGTGGTAATTCCAAGGAAAGGACTGCTTTTGACAGATTTGTGTAATAAGCATAATTAATTTTAAAATAACATGTGAGCAAATGTTTTAAAGAAACAGTACACCAATCACTTCAAACTTGATGCACTGCTTCAGAACAAATTCCTTTCTCATTCATAAATGTAAAAGAACAACTTCATTAAATTTTAGGCAGTTCATTATATACTTTGCACAGCTGTAATTGTCAGAGGCAATGATGGGTTGGGGAAGAGTTTAATAATACCTACCTTCCGCTGACTGTAACTTCATTAATTCCATAGTATCTATGCCTAAAATTTACCCAAGGATCACTAGTATGATACTGGCCATGGAGATGAATCCTCACTTGTGTAGCTTTTACAAATTCTTGGAGAGATGGAGTATTGTAAAAGTCATTGTAACCAGGTCGGTAATTTGGTTCCGGGGTGAGAACACTAAAAGTTAGGTTACCATGGGAATATGGTGTAAAGCTGTTGAAATAGAGAGGAAGACAAATAAAAATACCACATATTTTTTCTCCTTATATCCTTTTTCTCAGAGAGAGTCACCACATAACTGTACGTAGGGCTTTTTGTGTTTTCTGAAGAAAATTCTTATGGCAGTGGATTTCCAGTCACCATAATTATAGCAAGCACAAAGAAATGTCCTCTATGTCTGGTTTTCCCCAGACTGCCATGTTTATTCTCCAGACCCAAAGTTTCCAATTAAAAGTAAAGTCTTCTTCAAAATTTAAATTTCAAAATACAAAGAAAATGTGACTGATACAGTGTTATCTGAACTAAGTTTTCAAAAAGTTTAAACACATTATCTTTGTGAAACATGAACTATGCTTGAACTACATAAGGAGATCATTCAAATGTCTAATACAATAATTAACATTCCCATATTGTTAATTATATACCTGCTGAACACATATAAAAACCATACAGAAACAATTCTATTTTGAATTCCAAAGTCACTGGACTGCATCATCTTATTCAATTAGTTAGCAGAGTTAGAAACACACACCACCTCCCAATAACTGCAAGAGAGTTTAATGGAATGCAGCAGGTTTGAGACTAAAACTGCATGTAACTACATAAAGCCCAAGAAGAGCAAGGACAGTCCTGAGAATTCAAGCAAAGGCTGAGTAAACAAGTACTTATAAACTTCACAGTTTTGCAAAATTTGGTAAGAATCACATCTCATGTTGGTATATTTACTAAGCAGAATTTAGCTACAAGTAGAACTGCCTCCTCAAGAGGCAATGATGCCTACTTATTTGCACACCTACAGAGATTCATTAAAAATAGGTATCCCACAGCATCACCTGGCATAAAAGATTAAAAAAATAAAATTCTTGTCACTTCAAAATATCTCTGAGATTTTGAAAGATGAGATTCATGGTTAGTCTAGGTCTGCTGAGTCATACTCCTCTGTCTTCGTGAAGGATCTTTACATTTACTGTGTCCCTCTCCATGTCAGTGCTTCACAGAAGTGTTAAGATGGATATGAATGGCAGATGAATGACACCACCTTGGTATGGAAGTGTCAGAAGAAACAGCAGAAGAACTATAAAGTTGATTGTACCTAGATTAGCAAGTCATCAAGACCTTAAGGCATCTACATGAAGCTTCTTAGGAAACATTTATGGAAAGAAGTTCATACACAATTCCTCAGTTCTTTTCAGAAAATATAAAAATACATATTTCTGGGTTTAAAAGGGAATTACACCTCATTTGGGTTATTTACCCATGAAATCTTACTTAAATTTCTCTTCTCCTTTACCCTCTGTTTCAAGAATCAGCAATAAAGCTCAAAGTCCTTTGTATAACTCAGATGACCTTATGCTCTTCTCAGAATACTAAGCTCCTGGAGAACAGACAAACGTGCTGACACTTGAAAATTTTTAGGAAGGTAGCAAAAGTGAAACAACAAAAAAAGCAAAATGCCTACAGCACCCAGTACTGTATTTTCTCACTGATTTCCAGTCAAGCATTAAACAAGCCTAATACTGACTGGCATCTGAATTCAGGCAAGAGATGGTGCCTTTTAATATATGTGGCAGTATACATTCAAATATATATATATATATATGTACATGCATGCATGTGTGTGTAAAATTATGATATATTAATTATATGTTAGGTATTTATGAAATGTCCACTGTATACATTGTGTTGGTACATCTGCATGTGTAACTGTCTAGTAAAAAGGCTTGTAACATGTTTCTGAAAGGTAATGATGCTTCTTGCTCTCCCCCGCTCTAAACACCCCCAATTTTATTTTCATTCTTGCTTAGAGAAATTAGAAAGCTTCAATTAATTTCTTACATGTTTTGCATGATTAGTAGTATGTCTGAATGACTGGCTTTTGCACTTGTTTGGCCTTTCTTCTAAGCTTCAGCACAAGCTGCACTCTCAGAGATCAGAAGGTAGACTCTCACATTCACTAGATTTAGTTTAAAACAATCTTTTATATCAGTACCTGCCTCCACTCTTCATCTCAGTGTTCTGTAATTGTATTAACAACCCCTAACACACAAGCATGTAACAATTAAAAAGTCTACCTTAAAAATAGCAGAGGAATCAATTATGTCACATTCCTCAATGTATGAAATGTGATAAAAATGACAACCTTTCGACAATCTTCAATTGAAAGGTCAGATTTGGGATCTTTAATAGACTTTAATATACTCAGCAACAATAAATGTATAAAACAAATTAGAAGATTATTTCTCATTGGGACATAGAAATTAATTGTGTCGAGGACCTGTTCAAAGAAGCTGTAATATGCATAACACCCCCTCATACCTAGAAAGCTGGAGACAGTTAACAGAGTCTGGTTTTTCCAAAGATCCATTGTTATCCATTCCAAAAATACTGCAATTTTTAGCAAAATACTGCCAGTCTTCCCAGTTTAGATCATCTCTTTTTTTCCTTTCAATTCTTATTGCTTCAGGATGTGGGCTAAAGAATTGCACAATAATATAGAATACCTACAAAAAGATAAGTTTATAAACTGGTGTTAAGAAGTTGTAAAACAATGACAAGATTATTTTTTTCCATGTCACAATATAGTCTGCTTTACCACTCAGAGAAAGAAAAAATACCAATATTTCAATCCACATATTTCCAATTAAAACCAAATATAAACTGTTTTGTTAAACAAGCTCTTTGANCAAGTTGGAGCACAACAGGTTTAGGGTCAACACAAGGAAAAACTTGTTCCCAGTGAGGGTGCCAGAGCCTGGCAGGGGCTGCCCAGGGAGGTTGTGGAGTCTCCTGCTCTGGAGACACTCAAGACCTGCCTGGATCCGTTCCTGGGTGACTTGGTCTAGGTGACCCTGCTCTGGCAGGGAGGTTGGACTAGATGATCTTCTAGGTCCCTTCCAACCCCTAACATTCTGTGATTCTGTGAGCTCAGACATTATTACACAACAACTGAACTCTTGCATCAGAACTCTACTTTTGCTTGATGACCACTAGAAAATGCACTACAAAGTCAGGTCCATAATTTGTTATAGCAATATTATGTTGGCAAAAATGAAGGGCATAGCTTTGTGTTGCCAAGTATTTTATTAGTTGTTTTTCTGATAACAGGTACATTTCCTTTTGAACTGGTTGTTGTTTTTTTGCTTGTTTGTTTGTTTGTTTTTGGTTAGGAATCTCCCTGATTGTAGCTTAGAATCACATCAAATACTCTGTGTTGTTTTACAGAGCACTTCCCCCACCACACTGCTTATGCAGAAATGGGTGTCAAATAAGCCAAGTCTTAGAACTTTACAGGCATTTGAACTTGCTTTCACCTAAAGGCCTAATTCTTATTTATATAGTGAAAACCTGTCAACATTTTCTTTCCCTTCCCAGCATTAATGACAAAAAAACCCAACAAAAAAAAACCCAACCAAAAAAAAGTTTGCATGAATACATGAAAATTTGGTAGAGCCCCTATTGTGAATGCAGCCTGAGTACAAATATGTCCCTTCTTCCAACACATCCTGACACTCTTCCACAGCATAATGAAGTGTGTCAGGAGCAGTTCTTCAGGAACCTTGCCTGCTTAACATATTCTACTGCCATATTTTTCAGGTGGCTAAACTACCACGTCCATAACATCTACAAAACAGAAGTCCTTCCAATATGTCAGCGTGCTGCAGACACAGTAAATTTCATTTGACTGCAGTCAGATTTATATCAGAAGCTATACAGCTTTATATAAGAAAGCATAAAACAAGCAACTCAAGTTTTATGAGAAATTAAAATTAAAGCTGAAATGTATAAAAGTGGAGTTATAAAAGAGCAATCATTTTCTAAATATTGGTGTCTTCAGACAGCATATACACTCTGATATTTCTGTTCTAGTTTACTGCTTGCTACAACAGCCAAGATGCATAAAAAGACAATTACAAGAATCATGATGCATATTTCCTTTTGCATTGTTTCATGCTGATTAATTTCTCTTCCTGGTCCTCTCAGGTTAAAACCTTAAAGCACAAGATTTGAGCTACCTGAAAATTGTAATTAAATATCTACAAAAATCTTTTTCTAGTTTTGATTTAATAAATAGCAAATGTGATCCTCTCATTACCTGATATTGTCCATTTTGTAAATCTACTGTGATTGAAATGCCACGATCCAGACCTGCAGTATTAGCAAACACAGATGAAATCCAGGTGGTCCCAATGTCATTGTCATTGATGTAATGCAGAGGATGGGCTTCTGCATCCAACCTCAGCACTCTGTCATTAGTAGTATCATCTGCACCATTAGGGATGCAGTATCTCTGTACCAATGGATGTACCCGGGGATGGCTTCCGGGACAGCGGCAGTTGGACTGGATATGCAGATGAGGAAATTTTCCAGAGAATACTTCCAAAATTTCTCTGTCACAGAATATAAAAAAGTAATTAAACACACAATAATAACGGACAAGTGCTACTTCGTGCCTCTAGGCTCATAGATTAAACAAAATACAGTTTAGATTATTGTAGAAGCCCTAAAGGCCTGGTTTCATCTCACATAAATGGGGCAATCAGCTAGAAATCAGACCACTCAGGATCCCTAGGTAATCAATGGTAAGCAGCAGGAACCTTCAGAAGTTGTCTGTGAAGAGGCACTCTAAGTTGCTTTTACTTCTTCACAGGCATACATGGAGCCAAGGGAAGTGAACTCCTTATAGGGGTGTCTAAAAATAGTTAGGGTGAATCCAGCCATAGATGCAAGGAAAAAAAACCTTAATATTTAATTACAGCTTCACATGTGACTCCAATTAGTGATCTGGACAGTGTTCTCAAACATATCATAGCACTGGCATGTTGCCTGTAACCATAGATAAATGAAATGTTTGCAATCAAGTCCTCCAAAAAGACCACCTTGAGAAATATTACATTGCACCTTAGAAAACTTTGGATAGAAATATTTTCACTTGTTATTAACTGCAATATAAATGCCCATTTTTTTAGCTGCCCCAATCTGTGATCACTGTAGTTCCTTCTTATAGCCCATGTCAAAGCTATTGTATCCATTCAGTTTCCTCTGACATCAGCAACTGAAATAGATAGAATGATAGGTAGGTAGGCAAGCAGACATGAATGACATGGACAGGTTGCCTAAACCTTTATTTGCTCACCTCTTGTCCTGGTTTGGGTGA